>SNQJ01S0035057.1:33686-55605 GCA_010110895.2 Picea sitchensis | reverse complement strand
TTGGCTATGGGATAAGAAAAAACTTCATTCCACTTTCAGACTCTAGTGACTCCTATTATCTTATATGGTTGTGAAGTTTGAGGCTACAACATCTCTACATAATCCTAGAGAAAGTTAGAGAAAAATAAAAAGTGTTTTCTAACTTATAATCTCAAAATAAAATTCAATACACCCTATCCTATCATCCTCATAAAATCAAATTTTTACCCCATTGAGAGCACACTCAATTTTAGGTACCTAATCTACAAGAATATGATAAACAACAACATTGAAGACAAGATGATTCATAAGATTGCTTCAAACTTGAGTCAAAACCACTTGAGGCTCAGATGGAGTTTGCATAAAGATGGCAAGTCTTGAGTAAATCATGAGGGAATAAAGGAATATGTCACCCTTACATCTAAATTTAAGGAGAAATTATGGTGTGATAGAGAATTATAAGATAAAATAAAATTAATAGATGATAAAGAGTTCATCAACACTAATCTAATAAGATAAAAAAATATCTCTATGTTTTGTCTAGTGTAAAGAACAAAATTTGCATTCTTAAAATAAGAACTCTGGCAAGATACTAATCTAATTAGATAAAAAGTATCTTTATGTTTTGTCTAGTGTAAAAAACAAAATTGACATTGTTAAACTAATAACTCTACCAAGATCCATTCTAAAATAGAGCTTGGACAACTCACACAACATAGTAGGTCAAAAGCGTTTGTCATCTTTCTATTAATAAAAGAGTTGTATATGAAAAGCAGTTTCTTTTAGAATGTCTTGTGTAAACCCACATTAAATCACAATTCAAAAAATATTTGTTACAACAAGGTCATGCCTAACCTTTTAACTCATCAAAACTATGGTTCTTTAGGAAGGATTTTCTTGAAGCTTTTTGAGCAAGGAAATAAAATTATTAAGAAAACCAAGTAATTCCGTACATTTCTCAAGGTCGAGTAAACCAAATTTGGTCACCATCATCATCACCTATAGTACAATAATTTTTTTACAATTTATTAAATATAGTATAAAATTTATATTAATATATGTTAATAATAATAAAAATAGGAAACACATGCCCTTAACCATTAATATTTATATATAATAATAAAGTATTAAATTTATTATTTTTATAATAATATATACATTTTTATTTAAAAATATGAAATTTACTAATATAGTAATTTTAAAATAAATAACACAAAATAAAAAAAACATTTTTTTTAAGTAAAAATAGGTAGATCCTATTATATTATATGCCAAAATTTACAGTTGTGCTTGGGCTGCTAGTTTTTTCCACCGAATTAGCGGAAACTAGAATAACTGGCAGCTTATGGTATCCATGTCAAAAATAGGCGGTCCACCATCTATCCTACCCGTAGGAAACTAGGATAGATGGAAGCCCATAGTCTAAACATTAACCAGAAATATGGAAAATAAAACAAGTTTAAACCATGACAGTTCGGGCCGAATTGATTCCAGAACAATAACTCTAACTAGAAAAATAACTCTAACCAGAAGCATGACCAAAAGAAATTACCCAGTGGCCTCGGAAGTAGCCATGTCGATATCTTCTTCCTGCGCTCCCGCCCTAGCTGGCATCATGAAAGGTTGTTCACAGGTTGCACATCTCTACCCTGCTGGTGCATTGGAAAAGGCATCATATAGCATATCAATACATTGGTTGATGAGAATGCCATGGTGGACTTGGTCGGCCACCTGGCTCCTCAAGTCGAACATCAAATCCAGGTGCTCCGGGTGGAAAAATAGTGGTTGGAAATGCTACGATTCTTTCATGGTAGATATGGGAGGTGGAGCAAGGGCCCTGCCACCCTCCCACGACTTGCCACCCTCCCTCGACTTACCACCCGACTTGGTATCCTCGAGCTCGCTTGTTTCTGCCCTACTCTGTTGCTCCATGGCTGCTTCCGGACCCTGTGACTTTGCTTGCTTCTCCTTAATACTTTCTATGTCATTGATTGAGATGTGTCTGGTTGCGGGTGTAGCCTCCTGAGAGTTCATCTCCTTTAGAATCTCCTCCTCGATGTAGCAGGTGGGAAACTCTTCCAACTGGGCTTCCCCAGTGCTGTATTCTTTATGCTCCCCAGTGACATCCAATGTGGTTCCCCCTAGGAGCATGCTTGGTGGTTGCCATTTATCTGGTACAGTGAAGAGAAAATGTTCTGGAGGAGCCTTAATTAGATCTTCCGAAAAGACCTCCTCCACATACTCCATGGGAGGTGGCCTATGCCTTCTTGCCCTACGCATGAGTTGAGTTCGGTCCATAGATAATGCATGCTCCAGCCGCTGTTGTCTCTTCTGACATGCAACAAAGGTGTACGAGGCAGAGCCATGACGTGGATTCCCTCGCTCTGGCGACATTGGGATGAGAATTTCGATGGATAAAATGACGATGGTCTTCCAGTATTTGCACCAGAGATCCCTATAGCCTATCCGATGCGGGTCAAAATCAAAATGGGTGAAGCCATGGCAAGGCTTGTTGATATTCGAGAGGATGGACATGACATGCTCCTCCATTAAATGTCCCTCCTTAACTATTTGTTCCTCAAGGCTATTCATGCGAGGGAGAAGTCCCATGGCATGAGGCTGGTGGTTGGGGATTTCTCCCATTCTTAATGGTGAGGGGATGGGATTTGGTCGACCTTATTTATGGCCAAGATAGGCTCCATCCCGTGTGGCCTTGCTGGACGACGTGTCACCCCATCCGGGGAATAAAAACCAATTATTAAAAATATATATTGATCATATTAATTAAACCATTATTAAGAATATATATTCATTATATTAATTAAACCCTATCCAATGTCATTCCACTCCCAATATGGTTTCACGTCATTAGGCCACTCGGAAAAATTAAGTGATTTTTCATGGAAGAGCTTCAAAACCTTCACTAGAGTGTTTCACTCAACATGATCCTGAATAGTCATACAAGGAAACAATTCTCTTTTCTAGAAAAGAAAAGAAGACATGCATCTGCATTGAATAACCTCTCTTCTTAAAGTCTTAAGAAGAATCTGTGGATTCAATTCACTCTTCTCTATTTTCCAATAGAAAATTTGCTCAATGATATGAGTGAATATAATTTGTTTGCATCTTATCGCCCATAACATGGACCATATTAAGAGACATTCCATCGAAAAGAGTAACAAGGAAACTATGAAAAGTTTTCTGTGATATGAAAAAACCTTTCATATACAATGATGACCAAAAAAGCTATAAAAGATTCTTAAAAAAAATAAAAAAATAATTCTATGCTAGGAGAGAATAAAACTAACTATGATATATGTTCATAGAGAAATGATAAGTGTAACTATATTGTCGAAAGCATGTTCAAAACATGAATAAAAGGACTAGAACTAGTAAAGGCTGAGATGACTCTTCGGACCTTCACTCCCATTTCCCCATTTGTAATATGTGATTCTTCCTTCAAGTTCCCTTAAGGATTGATTACAAAGAAGATCTTCTTCCTTATTATATTCCCTGTATATGTGCTCAAAACTGATTTCTTGAAAAGGTTTAATTAATTCCTTAATTTTGGATTTCCATCCTTCAATTGTACTTGCTTGAAGTCTTCCTATGTTGGATAGTTAATCAATGACTACTTTTGAATCACCTAGAACTTGAAGTATTTGTAAGCACAAAAGTTTCCCAAAATCCCAATAGCTTCACCCTTGTGTTTGTGCCTACTCCACAATTAAAAACCCATCTATAAACTCTTAAGTCTAGAGTTTTGAAGACTCCTCCAACTCCACACTGATTTCCATCAACTCGAGAAGCTCCATCGAACCATTCTATAGTTGAATTAATGTGTTGCACAATCATAACATCTCGCATTGGGACAAGCTTTTGATATGCCAAGTGCCTATTTTGTGATCCAAGAGTCTTGAAAATTAATTTGTGAATAGAGGGAGTAGTCTCCTCGAATATAGGCGAGTTCCTTTCTAACCATATATACCAGCAAATGTGAGCAACAATAATCGAAGGAACAAACTTGTCCTCTATCCAGTTTTTGAAACAACATATAATGGGTTTCCTTCCCAAACTTTTTTGTATTTTTGGCTAGTTACCAATCTCTCCTAGACCAATTTTGTAAAAGAGTAGTAAATGAAAAGATGATTAATATTTTCAGTATCTTCTTTACATAGTTGGAACCGACTAGGACCTTCCCAACCTCTTTGTTGAATATTATCCCATGTTAAAATTTTATTTTCTACTTCCATCCATACAAAAATCTTTATTTTAAGTTGGATGTCCCATTTCCAGACTACTTGTCTCCATCCACCAGTTCTCGCCAACCCCTGGGTAGATAATAATTCCAAATAAGTATTTTTTACTATAAGTGTTGTTGAATTATCTCCCCCGATCCACAACAATTCATCTTCTTTATCCTGGATGTATTCTCCCGAATCAATAAGTTCCCTCCGAAACTGATCCCATTCTGCTGCCATATCTCCTACAAAGCCCAACTCATTATTGTTGATCCAATTTGATGAAGTGGACATTTTTTCAATATGACTCCTAGACTGAGAGATTGAAGTAATATTTTGTTGTTTTAATTCAGAAATAAGATTATAGGAGAGGAAGGATTTGTCTCCCATCCCCAAGATTCTGTCTCTATCGAGAAGAATAACCTAACCCGAGCCCGATGTCCAACTCAACCAATGTGTGATCAAGTGGACTAATTTTAATAGACCACTCCATATTCTTGATTCCGCTTTCTGATGAAAAGTTGTTGATCTGAATCAATTTATAACTGTGTTGTGAGGAAGGTATTTGTCTTTAATAATTTTTTACCAAATTCAATCACGCATTAATACTCCGCAGAGAGTATTTGCGATGAAGCATTTGTTAAAATGGTAAATATTGTGAAAACCCCATCCACCGTATTTCTTTGGTATTGTAAGAAATTCCCACTTGTAGAGATGATAGTGGTGATATTCATTGTTACCCTTCCATAGAAAATTAAACATAATTTTCTTTAGTTTATTTAATATAGTGAAGGGTATGGCCTCCAAAGACATCCAGTATACAGGTTGGATTTCCAAGACTAACTTCATTGAAGTATATCTCCCTCCTAGTGATGACCACATATAGCACCAAAGTCCTATCTTTTTCTCCACTTTTTTCAACATCCAGCTTCAGTCCTTAGCTCTTTGCATCCCCGTCTTTAAGTAATATCCGAGATATTTGAATCCAATTGATAGATCAAAAAAAGTAAAATGGAATAAAGTTTTGTAAGGAATTAAGTCCAATTATGACAGTCCCTGGTGAAGTACTATAGTTTTTGTTCCATTTACCTATAGACCCAAATCCAAGAAGAAAATTCTTATAAGTTTATCAATCTCCCACCATTCACTCAGAGTAGCTTTTTTCATGATTATTACATCATCCACGAAAAAAATGTGGAGGATTTTTATAATTCTGTATACTTTGACTCCAATTAACTTTCCTTCGCTTTGGATTTCCTTTAGAAATAGGCTAAGTCCTTCCTTAACCAGAATAAATAGTAAAGGGGTTAATGGCCACCCTTGGTTTAGTCCTCTTCCACATTTGAAAAAATATATTTCCTCTCCATTTAGTAAAACAATGAAGGACAAAGAAACGATGCAACCCATAATCCAGTTGGTCATCATAATACCAAGGCCTACTTCAATTAAGATCAACCTTAATAAGTCCCAATTTATGCAATCATAAGCCTTTTGTAGATCCATCTTCAGTATAAGAGATTTTAATTTCTTTTTTTTAATGCCATGGAGGCATTCATGTGCAGTTCCAATGGCATCTTGGATTTGTCTACCTTTCAAAAAACCCAATTTCTCTACTAATATTGATCTGGACAGGATAGGCTTTATCCGGTTTGCTATAATTTTTTATATTACTTTATAACATAGGTTACACAAAGAGATTGGACTGAAATCCCCAAAAGTAAGAGGCTTATTCACTTTTGGTATTAAGGATAAGAAGGCTGAGTTTAGGCCTCTTGTAATAATACCCCTCGATCTCGATTCTTCCACTATTTCTAAGAGATCCCCCCCCAACCAGATCAAATAAATGTATAATGAACTCAACTTTCTAGCCATCATGCCCTGGACTCTTATCTTTCTTGAACAAGAATAAAACCTCTTTCAATTCCCCCAAGTTTACTAGAATATACATGGCTTTAGCTTCTACCTTAGTTACCAATTAGGAAAATAGACCATCCACTCTTTCTCAGTTGTCAATGGTTGATCCTGAGATGTGAATTTTTTTTTGAAGTATTTCACAACCTCGCCTTTTATTTCTTCCTGTCCAGTGTGCATTTCCCCCAAATCATGTCTAATCTCCCAGACATATTTTCAGTTTCTCTTGTAACTGGAAAAATTATGGAAAATGTTCATGTTTTCATCACCACTTTGGACCCATATTTCCTTGCTACGTTGTCTTCAAAGTTCCTATGTTTCTTTTAAGTACTTGTTCCTTTAATGTTCCAGGTTATTTAGATGTCTTTCACCCTCTGGTAATCACGATCCTCCCGACAAGTTTTGAAGAGTGACTTTTATTTCTTCCTCCATCTTCACCAGATGTGATATTTCCTTGAAATAATGTTCCTTTACCCAATGCTTTGTGATAGCCTTCATTTCGTTTAGTTTGAAGACGAAACTTCTCTATTTTCCTCCCTCATATAAGAATTTTGGGTCATTCCATACGTTTTGTACAATAACATTAAAACCCTGATCCAATAGCCACTAAGAATTCAATTTAAATGGGTAAGCCTTTAAGAGTGGGGTGATCTCCAACTGAAGTATAACCAGGGAATGATATGAGACATATGGATACTCGACCCATGACCTGGATATTCCCACACACTTTCAAAGCTCTTCAGATATGAGAGACCTGTCCAACCTTTTTACAATTGAGTCGACACCGATATGACCATTTCTCCAGGTGGGGACAACCTTTTTGGACTGGATGTCAATGAGTTTATTATTTTTAAATAAATCTTTGAAGAAACCTGCCAAGGGCCCCGCTAGTCTAGTTCCTCCCTAGACGTCACCCGATGATAAATTTAAGTTCAGATCCCCTGGAATGATCAATTTTTTATGTAATAAAATCCCTTAATCTTCCACAAGGTTCCAAAACGTTTTCAACTCCATGCATGGACCGTAGATATTTAGGAAGGTTGTCTCCCTTTTGCTAGCGATTGTTGGCACAAGGGCAGATCTAGGATTCAACTCTTCAACAATGCAACAACAAAACCCTAACTATTGGCCCTTTCGACAACACCTGCGAAGCAGATGAAGTCTCACATGAGGTAGAAGCAGGGGTGGTTGCAGGACTCAAGTGTCTACAACCTAGCTGGGACATAGATCTGTGATCACAAAACTTAACAGAGAACTTATTAGTTAACATTCATTAATATTTATCCCTTATCCACATCGTAGGAGAAAACCATAATTACAGAACAACGAAATATTCAACAAGACTTCACACATCCAAGCACTTACACAAAGAAATAGATCAAATCTAGAATTCATGCACATCACTAAACACTAAGCTACTATATCAGATTCATCTAACATATATTACTGCACTAAGTATAAATCACATTAATAACATAATAACCATAATGCACAAAGAAACCACAATACAAGATATACATGGTTCACCCCAGTGTGGGGCTACGTCCACCAACTCTTCTTCTTTATTATCTTTTGTCAATATTCATACATGCACAGAGCCTTAAACCCTACTGCGCATAGGACAGGAGATCTACGCGCACCTCACCAGATCCTCCTTCCCTAAGCTAGGTTCAAGCACAAAGCCTTCTTACAATCACTTTCACTTAGCTCTGCAAGTATTAACACACAGTATGCACGAAGCATTCACAACTCTTCGCACTTAGCACAACACAACACTTAGCTCACAACTGACTTAGCAAATTCTCATTATTACGTCCTTCCTACATCACCTAGATATCTATTTGTATATTACAAAAGGGGCCTAAGAATGGGTAAAACCCATGCGTCGACATCCCATACCCATTACATAAACCCTAAACCCAAAAATACCTGGAAAGGAGGCAAGATCCCGTGATTTCCACTTCACCTTGCACTCCACCTTTGACCAGCCTATCGAAGTCCCAAAAATGATCAAACATGACCAAGGTTCTCCAAAACTTGGTCAAGGGCCACCAGGCCTCCAACACTCACCTGTGACTCGTCCCGAGTCACTGTGATCTGGGTAACTCTACCTCAAAGGCCTCGATCTTATATTGAGATGCCTCGACCTGCTTCTTCTCAAGAGCCTCCTACTCGGTGTACTGATGAATAACTTTCTCAGTCACAGGTCCTTCCAAGAATTGTTCCACGATGGTGACCACTTGTTCTAGCTATGCACCTTGTCCTTCCATCTCCTCAAAAAGTGTGCAAGCTTTATCCTGTACTGGCTTGAGCCTCTGGGTCACATCCATGACTTTACTCTAGATGGCATGGATTTGTTACGGAATAATGTGTTGTTTCTAGGACATTTTCATCCTCTCGACTGCCAACAGTGGCTTCAACTATGCTTGTACTGTTGCTTCTTGTTGATTTTCCTCCTAGAGTTGTGACTCCAGTGTCCTTAGTTCTGAGTCCTTTGCAAGGTGCTCATATGTCTATGCACTACGACTGCTAAGTTGTTTTCATTCTAAGGCCAATGCCTTGATTCTATGGACTGCGCTTTGGGCAGTTTCTTCTCTCTGATCCCGCACTTCCTGCGGAGTCCTTGGCACTGCTTGCAATTCCAGTTCTTGTACTCTTTGTTGGAGTTGTTGAATGGATTCAAAAAGATTCCCCACTTGATTCTCCACTGGGTCTTCTTCCATATGTTCTAAGCCAGTCACATAGCAAAGTGATCTAGTGATTGCTTCATTAACTCCAATATGCTCCACGAGAAACTTTTCTTTCTCCTTTTGTATCTGCGCTCTATCCTTGACAAACTTCTCCTGGAGGTTCTATTTTTCTTGTTGCGCAACCCAACATTTTTCTAGGGCTTCCTCTTTTTCTCTCTTCAATGCCTATGTGGCCTTCTTTTTTTCTTCATGAACATGAAGAAGGCGAGCTTCAGTCACATTTTCTAGTCTGCATAGATGGGCAGGCTCGTCTCCCAACTTTGTTCCTTCTGATGATGATGGCACATCAGACACTGCATGGCTGGAGTAGAGGGCTTGTTGTACCCCTTTCAGCTATGCTTCAATCCTATCATACATGGTCTCTTGTTTTTCTTTGTTGCGTTGTAAAATATCTTTTGAGGTATCTGATATAGTGGCGATGATGAGGTCGATGCCATCCACCGTGATCACAGTCTGGAACTTGGGCTTACTATATTTTGACTTCTTTTGTGATGAAGGTTTCATCGGGGAAAATTTTATTTTATTGGATGTCTCAGTCTAATCAATGGGATCCTTAGGTGGTGTCACTTCACCTTGTTCCTCTTTGTCTTCTTTCCCTTCATTCTCTTCTTTGTCTACTTTGTCACTCCTCCCCCGTTAGGTGAATTTGATGCAGTCTCCTCGGATGTGTTGTTCATCTCTTGTACTTCTTGCTTCTTCTTCCTTCTGCTACTGCTGGGTGCATCATAATCTTCACAAGTGACTACAGGACTTCCGATGAGGTCGGGGTCAGATAGTTCTGCCTGGTTGACTGGTATAAGGAGCTTTGCAAGACATTTCTTAGTTATTTCTTCCATGTCCTCCTCTGTGAGCTTATAGTAGGATTAGATCTCTTCTTTATGTTCATATCCACGGGCAGTGATATAAATGAAATCTCTATCTACATGGAACTTCACAAGGGACCTGAACCTGTGAAGGGTATTCGATGTCATGCGAGGGAAGGACTCAATAGCCCTCTTCAATTGCAGGTAATAGGTGTGGAACACTGCGTTTGACTGCCATTGTTTTTCCATGTCGCTCTAATACCCGAGCATAGTGAAATTCATAGCTAGAGGTTTTGACGACTCGATTTCAAGGAATGTCGCTCATTCCGGCATATCGCAAGAAATAAAGGAAACGAGGATCGACAACCAACTGAAATGGAACTCATATCCCTGATCCTAAGCTTCAAAATAGTCTTTCTCTAACTGGATGATAAGGTAGCTCGCTCAGTTCATTTGCATCCCTTCAATGCATTTTCCTGCGAGGTTGACAACAAACCCCGTGACCTGCGTGGGTCTATTCTTCCTGACTATCTTACTAGTGATCAATTGGAAGGCTAGGCACACTATGCCATTCTGGATAGAGGTTAACTGTAGCCTCACTTCTCCTTCTCCATATCATCATAGGTGTCTTTGATTCGTTGCGCCAGGGTGTGATCTGCAGCCTTCCCTAGGTAAAATTCTTGTGGTTCTGGTCGTTGCATCCTGAATATGATGATCTAATGGATCAACATTGGATCTACGATGATGTGTCTGTCCAACCAAAAATAACCTCCATGGAAGCAAGACAACAAGAGTTTAACGCATGTGTTAACCTCTTGATTCCTTCAGAAGTGTGGTATCTTCATCACATTAATACTGGTGGACCTCACAATCTCCATGGTCCACGGCTGGGGGATTATCTTCGGTGTCTTCCCCGTTGTCTTCATCAAATACTTATGTGGTGCGATAATTCCATGGTTTTTGTGATCTCCTAAGTTGAGGTCATTGATATTCAACGTCGTAATCTGTCCCAACTGTTGTCCAATTGTGCGTATCCCCTTCGGGAGGTACGCATTGATCAATGTGTAGTCGAATTCCCTCGGGACACTATCACAACTAACCGCGCTAGGCAGAGGTGGGATACAGTTGGGCAGGATAGATGGGATGAGCTTCGCATTCGCCAAGTCATCACGATGCTTTCTCCGTTTCTCTGTCACAGTTCTATAGGGTGCATATCGACGTGCAGTCGATGGAAAGGCTTGCAATCCTCTAGTTGATGAGGCCTATGTGCCTCCAGAAATGACCTTCTCAGCCATTATATCTATTAGAATTTCTTCCATGAAATTTTCCACTGCATTGCGCTCACCCGACATACACGCTCAAGATCGTATATCTTAGGTAGGCAGGCAAATACTCATGGTAGTAGAGTGGGTGGCGAAGTCTTAGTAAGAACTGTGCGATAACAGTTAGGTCTCTGTGGGCTCAGGNNNNGGGGCTCAGGTAATTACTATTTGTAAAAGTGTTCTCGGTGCAACATTCAATGGGATAAATACACAAATTCGTAACAGATTCTTCCAATGGGTCAAAAATCCTCAATCAATGAAATTCCATCTATTATGGCACGGTCCCAATGGCCCAATGGAGATCTTTCCTACCATAACTGTGTTTCTAGTCATTCAGGAGCATCATGATAATGATTAAGACACCTCCAATGGTCATATTTCTTTGTCGTGGTGAAATGCCAATCAACACTCTTCAACTATTCCGATGAAGTTCAAATTTTGCAGATCTTCCTTTTGTGAAGTCCTCTCTGGAACTTCTTTCAATTTTTCCAACTTTGCTTTCTTCTTGTTGATCTTTCTTGCCTTCTTTCCCATGATTTGAGTCACTCTTTCCATTTTTATTCTTATCTCCTCTTGGCATAGTAACTTCTCACTGCTGAAGGTCTTTCAAAGGCTCTGAGTGGAATACCTCATCTCTTTTTATTTCAGGGGTAGGTGCTCGTTTCTACTACATGGACAAGTTTTTCGGACTTTCTTGTGTTTTCTCCACTTCGACATCTAAGTCTCTGGTCCTTAGTAGCTTTGAATTTTCCTATTTTTCTTCGAGTAAGTGTGTTATTCTGCTAGCCATGAAATCCCTTAGGTCTTTCTTTTTCTGTTCTAGAGCTTCCTCTTCTTCTTTCCTGTGGATCTGATATTTCCCAATCCAGGATTTTCCTAGCGAAATAGAAAATGGGGCACTGTTCTCAACAAACTTAACGACCTCAAATTCTTCCTCTGTCGAAGTTCCATGAGCACTCATAGGTATCTAGGTGAGTCTTCCACATAGGGTTATCATCTTTCCTTTAAAAAATCATATTCCTCACAATGAAGGAACCATAGCAGGCTTTCACAAAATTTCCCAAGTACGTTATGTCATGATATTCACCTTTGTTTCTTCATCCATAACGTATTCTATGTCAAAGTCACCTATTCTTGTTTCTATGCACTTCTTGTTTTTCAAGATCTCTTATAAACTAATGCTCTATGATCATTCAAGGTTTCTTTCATATATAATAATATAGTCTCTGATTCTTTCTGGGGTTCTATAATATCCTTAGTTTCTTGACCTTTATCATGGTTTTCTTGTCTCATATTCATCTTTTCAACTTTAGCAATCATTCTAGGAAAATCCAAAACTTCATGGTCCATAGCTCTACAACAAAGACAACTAGGACCTCTACCAGGGCATTCCTTAGCAATATGTTTTGGTCATCTGCAACTATAACAAAGAGTTAATCCTCTCTTTATTTTAAATGATCCCCAACCTTTCTTGTACTGTGCACTGGGATCACAGTAAATAACCTACAAAAAATTCTTTCTAGGGTCCTGCATCCATGTGTTAGTCCAAACATTTTTTCTATGCATAGGAATAACATATCTTTCACTATTTTTATCAGATCTATTCATATCAAATCTTCTTTCTTCTAGTTGTGCCCTAGTTTTTAGGCTAGGACAAAATCTATTAAGCATACCTAGATCCATTCTTTTGAAACAAAATTTTTCACTTATCTTACCCTTTATCAGAGCACAAAGCTTTAAGATCTTACATCTTTTCTTCAGATCAGACTTCTTTTCTTAGCACAGAGCTCCGCAGTCAGTATAATATTTCTCACTACAACAACAGATCTACGCACATAGATTTCTTCTTTTCTTCAGTTCCCAACAATCACAGTTTTAGGTCTTGGAAACAAAACCATTTGTTGTCACAGGGGCAGACTCAGGGTTCAATGCTTCAACACCGCACCAAAAAAACCAAAACTATCGGCCCTTTCAAAAACACCTGCGAATAAAATGAAGTCTCACTCGAGGTAGAGGCAGGGGTGGTTGCAGGACTTAAGTGTCTACAACCTAGCTGGGACACAGATCTATGATCACAGTACTTAACATATCACTTAGAAATTAACATTCATTAATATTTATCCCTTATCCACATTGTAGGACAAAACCCTAATTACATAACAACACAGTATTCAACAAGATCTAACACATCCGAGCACTTAGCACATAGAAATAGATCAGATCTAGCATTCATTCACATCACTAATCACTAAGCTACTATATTGGATTCATCTAACATATATTACTGCACTAAGCATAAATTTCAAATTAATAACATAAAAACCATAATTCACAAAGCAACCATAACATATGATATACGTGTCACCCCACTGTGGGGATACATCCACCAAATCTTCTTCTTCTTTATTATCTTCTATCAATCTTCATACATGCACTGAGCCTCAAAACCTACTTCGCATAGGACATGAGATCTACAGTCACCTCGTTAGATCCTCCTTCCCTAAGCTAGGTTCAAGGATAGAGCCTTCTTACAATCACTTACACTTAGCGATGTAAGTATGAACACACAATATGCACGAAGCATTCACAACTCTTCAGACTTAGCACAACACAACACTTAGCTTACAATTGACTTAGCACATTCACCTTATTACGTCCTTCCTACATTGCCTAGATATCTATTTATACATTACAAAAGGGGCCTAACCATGGATAAATTCCATGGGTTGACATCCCATACCCATTACATAAATCCTAAACCCCAAAATCCCTAAAAAGGGGGTGATATCGCACGATATCCTCTTCGCCTTGTGCTCCACCTTCGACCAGCCTGTCGAAGTCCCAAAAATGGTAAAACATGACCAAGGTTATCCAAAACTTGGTCAAGGGCCAACAAAAATACATTTCCCTGTCAACCAAATTCCACCATAGGAGAGGTAAGGAACTAGTTCAAAAATGCGTGTGTCCCATGTAAGCAACAATCAACCTGAATTCCCCACCGAATTTATAGCACAACTAACCTAGGTATTTCGAAAAAAAATTCATGAAGGTTATGCCTTTATGTCCGTGAACCAAAGTTTCTTGTAAAATACAATGCCAGGATGGGTTCTATCCTATAAACGATGGACATAGGCCAATTTTAGGGCGCCCCTAGTCTCCCTAAGTTTTAAGGAGAGAAATAACATTATTTCTCTCATTCCAGTGCTTTCATTGC
Organism: Picea sitchensis; assembly: GCA_010110895.2. Taxonomy (NCBI): domain Eukaryota; kingdom Viridiplantae; phylum Streptophyta; class Pinopsida; order Pinales; family Pinaceae; genus Picea; species Picea sitchensis. The sequence continues at coordinate 41,385 of SNQJ01S0035057.1, read as the reverse complement.
TCTAAGTTCCCCGCTCTCAGTGGAAGGTGGACAAGAATCATTTTGCAAGGTGATCAAAACCACAAATTTTTTTCGGGAACTCTTGGTCTTAATCAATGAGTATTCAATACCTAGGCCATTAGACCAAGCATACTCTTTCCCTACCCCTTCAACATGGTGGCATGCAGATTTGTCCACCCCACCACTTGTTGAAGATTCTAAAACAATGTTTCTAAAAAATACATGCAGTTGGAAAGTAGTTTTTGTGTCACAGATAAAAGGAATTAAGGAGTCTCGTACACCTCTTAAAGAGGTGTCGTCCTCTTCCAGTTCTCGATAACCCTTGAGAGCTACAAAACCCCCAACCTATGGAAAGGTCGAAGGTAAGTGAAAAACTTGTTGACTAGGTTCAACTAAGTCTAGAGAAAGAGAAGATTGTAAATCCTTTTCACTTGATTGTACCATACTTGCTGAATATGAAATGGTTTCAACCCCTGGTAGTCACACTGTACCCACTCTATTGGGTTCAATTAAACCCATGTCCACCTTAGCGGACAAACCAACTTTAGAAGTAGAATTTTTATCCAATTAGATGCATCCAATGAATCCCTTTCCCACAAATACAAAGAATAAAAAAAGAGCAGGGAAATGATATTTTAACATACTCGTAAGCATTTCCAATGAATCATACTAACTGGAAACCTTTATTGCGAAGTGGAAAGGCCTGGTCCTGTTGAAATCATCTTCTAGAGAAGAGTCTCAAAACTCTCTATGCAACGTTGTGTCTTCCAACACCTCTTCTTCAAAGTAACCACTACAGTCCCGCCTTAGGTGTCCTGTGCTTCGACATAGGCTGCATCTGAATGGTATGCCAAGATAGTCAAGCCTCTGTAGTACCCGACGACCCCTCCATTCTATTTCAATGACTTATGGAAGCTTGTTGTGTATATCCAATTCAACCATAATTTTCCCCACCTTTCTAGATGTCGCCAATAGAGTTGATCTATATACCATAATGTACTTACCAAGAAAGTTTCCAATGGCCTTCATTGCTCCTTCATTCCAAAGTTGCAGGGGTAAGCCAGGTAGTAGAACTCACAAATGTCGATTTTGGAAGTATTTTGGCGTCGACTCGAAAGCCACCTGCCAGCGCTTCAACATTACGTTTCTACCTCCAATTACCCACATACTATACAGTAGTAGAGTACCATATTTCGATGATTTGTAGATGAAGCCTAGTCATCCTTTGGTTAAAAACAATATCTCTAGTACATATCCTAAAAACCTTTTCCAAGTTTCCTAGACCCAGATGGGGAGCGACACCTTGCACAAGTTGTTGTAAGATATCCTGTTGACTAGCCCACATAAGGCCATCCTATAGGTCTCCTTGATATCGATATCTAACCCCAGCACCATCCTCTTTAATACCTTGTTGGCCTTCAACTTCCTACGTCTACCACCATAGGTACCCCCGGTTCCTCCTTCCTTACTTCATGAACATGGAATACCCGCATCCCTATCCCCTTCTCTCAGACTGCACACAGGTGAGAGATTCTCCACCTTCGGATGAATTTCATATAGGCCAAGGAGAAAGTCGGTAAAAAGGGGAACTCCACCTAAACTCCTTCTATTAGGATGAGCTAGAGGAGATGTCAAATCATTTAATTTATGAGTTAAAGATTTTGTAATTCATTCCCAAGGCATCTACATTTATGAAGAGACCCAGCTCCTTCCAAATACCCTCGTCACATCGCCCATTAGTGCACTATCTTCATATTTAATTCCATCGTGTCAAGGATGAGCCATAATTAAGCCACATGGGATCCACTAAGTTTGTTCCAACCACTAACTTTAGAAGCATTCCAGTTTCCAAGAATAGCAATGAATAACTGCTTTAATTGTGATCATGACTTAGTTAACTTCTTATGCCACCTATGCTCCATTGATATCGTTCCAACCACTTACTTCAATAGTAGTTCAGTTTCCCAGAATAACACTAATAAACTGCTATTTATGGATTGTCGACCCCACTAAAATCATATAGTTACTGCTAGCAGTTGGTAAAAATGAAAAGAGATTGCTTCTAAATATCGTGATATAAACATCTGGAGGTTCTAAGTGAGTGTTAAAACAATATAAAAAAACACCTGATAGCTCCAAGAACTCTAAAAACTTCTACTTAGCAAGCCAACTAGTTAAGCAAGTGAGAGAAGTGTTAAAATAACTAGGAAAACGTGGGTAACAAAGGAAAGGTGTAAAACCAAGAAATCCAGCTAATCCTATCGAGAAACTACCACCATAGAAGGAAAGGAAAAGGATTACCTACCACCCTCCACTATTCTGAAACACCAAATTTTAATGCATTCGGCTTTGGTTCCATACTATTTTCATGCTCCTCTATCTTCGCTTCTATATGTTTTTGAAGCACCTGAAGGAAGTACAAGGATGCATTTGAAGGAAGTTCATGCTCTGATCTCCCTACACATAAAATTTCCATACGAATATTAAGTGAAACTTTAGTTGGAGTGTGTAGTTCCTAAGATGAAACATATACATTCCAATTCACTCTTCTCACCTCTTCTCGATGTCTTAAGAACAATATTTAGAATGTTCTAAATAATCATAAGGAAAACATGAATAAGCGTTGAAATAAGTTTTATTATTTTGAGTTATTTTTTTATTTCCTTTAAGGTTTTAACATTTATATTTTTTATGATTTTGTCTAAATCTTTTTAAGTGAGAATTTTTTTGAGTTTGAAAAAAATTGAGGAAAGATTTTCATTTTTAGTAATTTGATCCATTTTGATCCATCTCAACGCATGATAGATCTCCAAAGTTAACATGGATCTATACTAATTGCAAGAGATTGCAATTATTTAGAAAGTCAAAATTGAATTTGATTATATCTCTCATAATATAATCCTTTGATACTATGTGTTAAACATATATTTTTCTTTAATAATATGTGTTTATATATTTTCATTTATTATATTCACATTTTATTTTTAAATATATATGGAAATTTTATTTATGTATTCTATTCCTATTCTAATAACATTCATTTAGTTGATTAAATAAATGAAAAATGTTTATTTTAAAATGTAATATTAATGAATTAAGTGAAATAAATCATTTTTCACTCCATGTTAAGCAAAAAGGAGATTACACATTTCCTTAAAACTGAATATCANAAATAAAATATAAAATTTATATAAAATACCTACAAATATACTATAAAATAATAAGAGTCAAAACAAGAAAGACAATAAAAGGGAATTTCATTTCACATTCAAATTACTTATCTCTTAGAAAAATAAGCGTCCAACTCGTTGCAACCACACGACATTCCTCCAAACCTTTGGCTCTCTATCGTATTCAATTATTTTATGACAAAATTCACACGACATTCCTCCAAACCTTTGGCTCTCTATCGTATTCAATTACTTTATGACAAAATTCACTCTTGACATGAGGATATCAACCCAAAATGATGAAACTTACTTAACCCATAAGTAAAAGTATTTCACACGAAAGGATTCCCTCTACAATGACCAATAAACCAACACTCTTCCTCTTCAACGTGCACAAGACGAGGAATGGTATACTTTTTTGTCCTAAAAACACCTTGGGCTATCTCAATTTCATTCCAATGCTCCAACACAACTTAAATAAAAAATATGTCTTCTATAATTGTAAGGAGATGAATTTATACGAGGATGCCTAAGAAAAAAATGTTAAAAGTGTTAGAATCATTATTTTAATATGCAAATAAAGTACATATACAACATTATACTTTAAATCATTTATTTTTAAAGTGAAATGTATTACAGATCATACTTTGCTTACACTATGTATAAGTGCAATTCTTATGTTGTGTCGATATACAATGGGATTTATTTAGAAAACAATATTGCAGACACAAAAATTCATGCTATTATTATTAATAATATATCTATCAACCCAAATACAATACACTTATATAATTGTTGTCAAATCTAACTTATTTCAAACTTAGAGAGAGATAGGTTGAGAGAATATCTTAACAATCTCAAACAAATCCAAACTTATTTTAATGTAAGAATTAATTCTAACACCCTCCCTTGATGGTTACATCACAAAGAACAATAATAAAATCAAATAAACACATTTTACAAAAAATATTTTTTGAATTTTAATCTTTTTCGAACTTTAATCTTTTTCTTGTCTGGTCTTCATTAGCGTCTCTATCCACTTCTCAACTCCCATATAATACACTCCTTCTCCTCCATTCATTCTGAGCTACCACTTAATCCATTGAATATACAATTGCTTCTGACCATCAATGGTGTATTTGTAATGACCGACGATTCTTGACATACTTACATCTATCAAAGTCCATAGCTCAGTGTATTTGACAGAAAATAAGTATATATATTGAATCCTTCTATTGACATGGTCCCATATTTTGAAGTACATAGTGCATTGTTTTCTCCAATTATGTAGAAGAGCAATGTAGATATTGAATGCATCCAACAATCAATTTTATAAAGTGACCTATTTCACATAGTCTTATAAACACACAAGGATCACAACTATAACTAGTAGTCATTGTTCTTCGGTTACTGAATTATGCATGAACCACAAGCTATAACACACTGTAGGCATAATTAAATAAGTGACATGTTCTTGTGGCACCGTGTACATCAAGAACTACCAACTTAAATTATGTTACTCTATTATATGACCAATCTTTCATCATAATTTTTATTTCACTAATTAAATACATTCACAAAATCTCAAAAATATTTCACAATTTGCACACCCAATAAAACAAATAATTCCACTCTAGTTATGACAGAGATGATTAACAAGAGGCCAGGGGTTTTAACTAGGTAAAGACATAAGGATGAATGAAAAAATCATGGTTGTAGTGATTTTTATCAAAAGAAGTTACGTACTCAATATTGAGTACACCCCATCACATTTCATTTTCTTTGAGGCTCAGACCGACTCCTTATCAAACAACTTCCTTCTCATAGTTAAAAATAATGTTCAGATCTGTCTAGGGAAATACATGTACGACTCCTCCACCTATGTTTCATGTGATGATTGAGTAGTTCAGAGTTGATTTGCGATTACTAAATGTGAAATGCAGGTGTCGTGACTTGGCATAGTTTGTGGTCAAGAACACCAATATTGCATCATGTGAATGGAAATCCACAAATCCACGGAAAGGATTAGATGAGACAATATCAAGAATTTGAATATTAAACTTCTTATCAATCCACAACATATCTCATTTATCAAACATCTTGTAATTATCTGCTCTTCNCACCAATATTGCATCATGTGAATGGAAATCCACAAATCCACGGAAAGGATTAGATGAGACAATATCAAGAATTTGAATATTAAACTTCTTATCAATCCACAACATATCTCATTTATCAAACATCTTGTAATTATCTGCTCTTCCAGTAAAGATAGCGGTTGATGGTTCTTGGTGGGAGGGAAATATTTAAAATTTGCCAATGTCTTCCCAAAAAATGGTATGGTCTTTGGAAGTGTGGATACTATTCAGTCATTACCATTGACTCAATCCTTCTATTCTTTGCATCTCCTAGCATTCCTCACTTAACCAACAAGTGAATCCACACATTCACACAAAAATATTCGCAGCTATGATAATATATTGTAATTCTACTATCCTACGTCAACATATTACATCTCACATACTTTCTATCCCTCTTATGAGGGATCTACTCGCAAATCAACTTGCTCTGATATCAACTTATAAAACCATATTGCACACACAAAAACTCATGCTATTATTATTATTATTATTACATGTACAAACCCAAATACAATACACTTATATATGTGTTGTGAGATCCAACGTATTCCAAACTTAGTGAGAGAGTTTGAGAAAATATCTCAATAATATCCAAAAAAAACCCAAACACATTTTAATGTAAGCTCATTAATTCTAACAAATTTATCAATTAAAAAAGTGTCAAACATATTATTTTTTCAACTCTTTAAAATTAATATTCAACCATTAAAATATGTGTACAATATATATTAATGGTTAATATATTTCTATTTTATTTAAATATAAATATGTTTTTTAATTGTATAATATAAATATATTAAATAATGATTGAATACATTTCTATTTTATTTAAATATAAATATATTTTTTAATTGTATAATATAAATATATTAAATATGAATGAGAGAATTGAATTTCAAAATTATTTAAATCTTAAAAAAAATTAAATATATTTTTATTAGGTTTTACAAATAATATGATATTTATTTTAAATGTTACTTTTCAAAACTTAATGAGATCTCAAAAGATAAAAGTGGAAACGAAATCCTTCAACTTGTGTCATTTTATGTATACTCAAAATTTGAACCACAACATAACGTGGAAATTGAAATATCATACAAGAGAAAACACCTATTCCATGAAACACCTATTAATATAATTGCTTTTACAAATATTTAGTTAGTACTAAATATTATTAATAAACTTGTTTTGAAAAATATTCGTTTAGTATTACCTTTTTAGGTATTATTTATATGTAAATTGAATTTGGTTTGGTTACTATAAATTTTCTTAAAATAGGGTAAGCACATGCTACATGTAAAAGATTATCAATGCACTTAGCATTATGCTTTTAACATTATCAATGCACTTAGCATTATTTTAGTAGCACTTAGACTTTATTCTTTGATACCATTAAGAATTTGTTTCCTCTCAATACTAGTTGTAAATATGAATGTATTTGTTTACTCAAGCAACACAATGGCTTTTTTTAGATGGCACCAAATGTAATATTGCTCTCAATAGTAGTTGTAAATATGAATGTATTTATTTTATAAGAAACACAATGGTCTGATTTAGATGGAAGCAAATGTATTAATAAAACATTGAATTATTTTATAAATACATTTTAATAATTTAAAAAACATAGAAATTACTTTGTTAATAATTTATATATAAGATATTAAATAATTGAGAAGTTCAAAGATAAAAATGTAAATACTCCAAGTTCACATGAAAATAAACTTGATTGATAATTATTATTATGAACTTTCATTTATTTTTATTTTTATCAACCTATTAATGTCACAATGTGACATAATGTTGAAGTCAACCTTCTAATATCATTCATGGTCATCTCTCTTAATAAAACAATGCAAAATAACCTATGATGAGCATCACAATGTGAAAAAACCATTGAGGACCATAGAAAGTCAACATAAGTAAAGAAACATGAATGCCAAACTGTGACAAAACTATTAAGTAATGTGACAATTCAATTTACCCTTTTAGGAACATCGTAATACAACATAACCATTCAGAAATGTAGTGATTTGACACAATTCAATCAAGATGAATGTTAGAATGTGTAACATCCCGCTCTGGCGCACTGAGAACACTTATTATTTGAGGACACTTGCTCGCAAGTGATCTGGGCCCTTTTTGATGTTAGACCTTTTATATTTGATTATGATGTGATTGACAGATGACATGATGTGTTACTATTTGATGTAGACGGGTTCTATTGACTCAGTTTTATTGAGTGTGCAGGGTTTTTGACCTTGAGGATGCAGAGGCATCGGTAGAACCCCCTTGGACTCCGGACTGAGTCAGGGAGTGTGCTTTTGGGTTGATATGTTTATTATGATGTTTCATTTGTTTTGATGATTTGATGTTGACATTTCTGACATG
>SNQJ01S0035057.1:0-18358 GCA_010110895.2 Picea sitchensis | reverse complement strand
TCCTAGTTCATTCAATAGTCAAAATCTAGGGAAAGAGTATTATTCTGTCTTGCTTTGTTCTAGATCCAGGTGGATCTAGGGAGATCGGTTTGTGTCCTCACCTACGGATTTATCCAATAACACCTGTGGTCATGGTACTTAAGGAAAAAGTCTCTTGCCGCATGTGTCTTGAAATTCGCGCCCTCAACAAATTCACCATCAAAGACAAATTTCCCACTCTTGTCATTGATGATCTCTTGGATGAATTGAGTGGTGCCCAATTCTTTACTAAACTTGATCTTTATTCTGGATACCACCAGATCTGTATGAAAGAGGTAGACATTTCTAAGACTGTATTTCGAACTCATGAGGTCCACTAAGTGTTTTTGGTCATGCCCATTGGATTCTGTAATGCTCCCTACGCTTTCCAAAGCCTCATGAATAATGTCTTCCATCCTTTTCTCCATTGATTTTTATTAGTTTTATTTGATGATATTCTCATCTATAGTAAAACCTAGACAACCTATGTTTCTCATGTGGATCGAGTTCTAAATCTACTCTCTCAACACCAACTCTTGATCAAACAATCTAAATTTTCTTTTGGGGCTCAGAGGTCGAGTACTTGGGTCATATTGTTGGGAAGGAAGGTGTCAGGGTGGATCCTAAGAAAATTGAAGTTATGCAAGACTAGCCTCGCCCAAAGAATCTCAAAATATTGTGTGGTTTTTCAGGGTTAACATGATATTATTGCAAGTTTGTTAAGAATTATGGAAATATTGTGACGCCTCTCACTGCTCTCCTTAAAAAGAATTCTTTCATGTGTACTCATGCAGTTCACTAGGCCTTCCAAGCCTTGAAGGCATCTATGTGCACCACTACATTCCTGGCCCTTTTTTATTTCACAAATACCTTTTTCCTAGAATGTGATTCTTCTGAGAGAGGAATTGGAGCATTCCTTATGCAAGATGGTTGGCCATTGTCCTTTACCAACAAACAACTATTAGAGAGACTTTTGGTTCAATCAATCTATGAAAATGAAATGTTGGTTATTCTACATGCAGTATATCTCTAGTGCCCTTATCTATTGGGGCAACGCTTCCAAATCAAGATAGATCATTAAATCCTCAAGTATTTTTTGGAGCAATGACCTTCCTCCCCGTAGTAGAAAAAATGGGTGACTAATCTCTTTGGATATGATTATGAGATCATTTATAAGAAAGGAAAAGAAAATGTGGTTGTTGATGCTCTTTCAAGAAAATATGAAGATGAAGGATTCTTTTTTCCCTCTCCTTCATTGTACAAGATTGGATCCAAGTTGTTTTCCAGAAATGGCTATAAGATCCCGAAATTTTGCATCTGATCCAACAATTACAAGCCAATCCTCTAGTTTCCCCTGGGTACTCTTGGCATAATGATGAGCTTCACTACAAAGGTCGTATGTATTTAAGAAAATATTCCCAACTTAAATCCATAGTGCTTTATGAGATTCATGATACAACCACATTTGGGCACTAAAGGTTTACCAAAACCTATGACCGGGTCAAAGGTTCTTTTTTTTGGGATGGTGTGAAACAGGATGTTCTCAATTTTGTGGCAACATGTGATGTTTTTCAATGAAACAAGGCCAAAATAATCAAATCTCCTGGCACACTACAAGTGCTTCCAATTCCACCCTCTATTTGGAGGGACATCTCTATGGATTTTATTATGTCTTACCTAAATGGGGAAATAAGTCAGTCATCATGCTGGTCGTTGATCGTCTTTCCATGTATGCTTGTTTTCTTGCTCTTCAACACCCATCTACCACCTCCACTATGCCTCAACTTTTCATGGATCATGTCTTTGAGATTCATGGCATGCCTCATTCCATTGTTTCTGATTGAGATCCCACTTTCACCAACAATTTTTGGTAAGAATTGTTCAGGCTACAGGGCACCCAATTTCATCTCAGCACAACCTATCATCCCGAGACTGATGGTCAAACTGAAATTGTCAACAAGTGTTTTGAGACATATTTGAGGTGTTTTTCATCTGAAAGGAAAAATCAATGGACTCAATGGTTACCACTAGCTAAATGGTGGTACACCACTTCTTACCATACAACTACACACATGACTCCTTTTGAAGAAATATATGGACAAAATCCACCTTCATTTCTCTCATACATGCCAAGTGTCTTGAAGGTCCAGGTGGTTGACCAAATACTTATAGTTTCAGAGGCTATTCTCCGTACCTTCAAAGAGAATTTGGTCATGGCTCATAATTGCATGAAGTAACAAGAAAATCAACGTCACTTCGAACGCCAATTTGTTGAAGGCGACCATGTGTTTCTTCAACTGCATCCTTATAAGAAAACTTCACTCAAAGCCAACCATTGTCAGAATTTGGTGCCCAAATTTTATGGTCCTTATATAGTTCTCAAGCGCGTGGGACATGTGTCCTATTAGTTATCTTTTCCCAGTCATTCTAAGTTTCATCCTATTTTTCATGTCTCCTACCTAAATAAGGTGATTGGAACTAAGTATCGAACTCAAACTCGCCTTTCCTAATTGGATGAAGAAGGCTCCATCAGGTTGCAGCCACACGTTGTTTTGGACCAACGTGAGTGTCGTCTTTATTAGTGCACCATCAATGAAGTGTTAGTCCAGCGGAAAGATACAACTCCAACAGATGCCACCTGGGAGCCAACTACAATTCTCCAACAATTTCCTCATCTCAAGCCTTGATAAAAAGGTTGTTTTTAAGGGGGAGGGCATGCTAGGGACCTAAACTCCCTAACCCCTCACATAGGTAGAATAATATATTTCCATATAATAAAGGCCTAACAATAAGGAAGAATAAGTCAAATGTAAGAATACATAATCGAAGCTTCTGCTTCTAGAAATATTTTCCTCTAGATTGTTCTTTTAGATAGATAGATTTAGTATAAATAGAAGTAGAGGGTATGGGAAGTTTTTTCTTGAGAATTATTGTAATAGAGTGCTTCTTTGCTGGAGGTTTCCCCCTCGAAGAGGCAAGTGAACATTGTTTCTTATCAATTAAAGGTATTATTTGGTGATGTGGTTTCATCTATTGTGTTGTTCCACTGTTAGTCTCTGCAATATTTTTTTTCATGCTATTATAATAGATATCGTACATTACAGAAGCAAACCTAGCTTGAGTTCGACATGGGGGCAAGATCTCTTGAGCCTTTGCTTGTTTCTCTGCTCCTCTCTATCTCAATGAAAGGAAATTCTGAGCTTTGGTTTGTGCAAATGGGCACAAATCGCGCCTGCAGTCCCTTTAAAAAGGGCACAAGAAGAACGTGCACACGTACCTAAGAATGTACACTTGTTCCTAAGAATGTGCACGTGTTCCAAATAACACACACACATTCCTGTGATCATTCCTATGTGGTACACTGAGTGGAGGTTTGGGTTTTTCTGAACCTCTAACATCATGAATGCATGCACATTCTTAGGAACACACACACATTCCTGTGAGTGTGGGTTCCTGTCGATGCCCTTGCCACTTTTTTGTCCTGCATCTTTATGCACACACCGTGTCTTTCACATTTACAAAGCAGGTTTGGAAAAAGGTGGAAGGTATGATTAGTTTAAAAAATATTTGAGTAGACAGTTCTATTGAGGAGTCATTTAGGAGAAGATGCAATAAAAAATAAACTAGAAGGTTCAAAACATTCCATTTAAATATTGCTTGGGAAATATGGCTAGCTAGAAACTTGAAACTATTTTAGGACAAAGAAATATCACATTTGAAATGTGGTGTACAAGCTCTAGATGTTCTAAATGTTTTTCCTAGATTCAAGATAAGAAAGTGGTACATCGGTTAGAAGAATATGATCTCAAAAAGGGTATTCCATGGGCTTACATCAATGTTGCCTCCTAGAAGACCCCTCCTAGGGGCGGTGTTGGAAGGATAATACACATATTAATCTTTCAAAACAAGTGTTGGATATAGAATGAATAATTACAATGATTTGTTGGCACTTCAAATGGTTTTAATGTTGACTCAAGTATATGGAGTAGAGCACATTCAAATATGTGGGGATTTGCTTCATTGAGTAGATGAAACAAAAACCAAAATTGAGAAATTTCACTCTCCAACATATATTTATTGATGTCATATCATTGCAATCTCTTTTTCATATAATCTTTTTCACATGTCTACAAAGACAATAACAATAACATGATAGTGGATGGATTATCAAAAGAAGACCTAGGGAATACGAATTGTATAGGAAAATAATCACAGTCCTTCTTTCTTTCTTATATACTCATTAACCTTAGACATAAATTACATCACAATTTTATATTACTACATAAGACTTTACAAACACTAAAAGCATTCAGACATAATAGTATATAAGTACCTTTTTTACTTTTGAAAATTATGTGCTACAAGAAATTTAGATTATACTTTAAAGTTTCTTTTGTTTTTAAGGAATTGTTAATAAGGTATTTTGGTTAGGTTAAGAATAAAAAAAAAAAAATGAATGCTATACAACTTATATAATTATAAATTATTACGCAAAAAGGTGTATACCTATTGGTAATGGGCATAATTAATCATCTCTTAATCTAAAATTCTAATCTAATGGCTAACAATTAAAGATGCTGGAATATTCTTAGTCGTCCTCCCAAATCAATGAATGTGATTTACTCTTCATAATCTCCTTGTATTTTTGAATGCATCCATTACCCTGTTTACTTTTTAACATTTACCTAATCATATTAAGAAATTATTATAGCACTATATGATTGCCACGTTTAAATGATTTCCATGTTTAAATGATTAAATGATTAACATTTAACATTGCCACATTTAAATGATTAACGTTTAACATTACCACGTTTGGATTATTAACCATGAATTTCCTCACCTGTCCCTGCGTTTTCCTCAGGCGTTTCAACGATCCACGCGTTTCATGTTGGGCAGAGCGTAGTAATATATGATGTCAAGTGTCTCTTCGTAGATGTAGTAATATATGATGTCAAGTGTCTCTTCATAGTTGTATTCTTCACGATGGCTCAACGATGGCTCAACTGCGTTCTTCAACGACGGCTCCACTACGTTCTTCACGACGACTCAACTGCATTCTTAACAAGTAAATATGCCTTTCCGCGTTAATCAGTCACAATTATGTGACTGTGCCAGTATATAATTATGCTTGGTAATGGGTTTTTAATCTTTAATAAGGTTTTTATGGACCGGATCAAATGTAGATAGAATATTCTTGATCGTCACACTAAATGGAGGGTTCAGATTTGAAATATTAACTTCCTTGCTTTTATAAAGGTGTACTTTTTTGTGTTTACTTATTCACATTCCTAATTTACTACCTGTAAAATTGATCGCAGGTTATTTACCAACTGTAAACTTGGGTGCACTTCACGTTAATCTTCGTGTAATGTGGATCTAAACTCAACATTATTTACCACTACACACTTAACCTTGTATTATTCTATGTGCACTTTAACTTTCGTCGTTCTCCATCCGTGAATCGGCTGTGCTAGTTATGTTTTCATGGACACAATTAGTAGACTTTTTTCTTTAAATATTTTTATGTACTAAACCCACATCAAATTAATATATACATCAAATCTTTTTAACAAAAGGTTATATATATATACGTATTTTCTTAAAAATATATCAAAACACATATATTAAGTCTTAAACTATCTATTTTCGTAAAGTCTTTCAACCAAACTTTATTTGGCGAACAATTTTCATATTATTATTCAATCCGTCTAAGCATGTGCGCACCTTCATTATCTTTTCACGCCCTTTCTTTTCACGTCCTTCTCGAGTCAGGAACCCAACTAAAACTGGTCGGACCTCGCTGTCGTTTCCACATTTCTGTAGCTGCACATTTGATGACTGGAACTATATGGAAGATCGCTCCTTTACATTCTGGATTTCCAAGTCAAATGCTATGCGTTGTTTTCTTCAACGGGTTTCATCTACCTTATAGTACAGTTCAGCCAAATTCATTAAAAATCGTTTTAAAAACAATAACTAGGCATAAGAAATTCACGATATTTGATACTTCAAAACAGAACATTGCGAAGCCAAACACTCAGATTTTTATGAACGTTTTTTCCCAAAATAAAATATTGCAACAGTCAGATTTTTGTGAACCTGGTTTTCAGATGATGGTACTTAAAATAAATCTTAAATTTTTTTAGTATACAAGGTAGTGAACAAGCGCTCAAAATCATTATATATTACTTTCTCAAATTATAACTGTTTATAAAAATAGTAATTATTTTTTCAACCAACCAAACCAAACCCAATATATTAATTTCCATAAACCTTTTATATGTTATGTCTATCTCCAAAATATATAAACTATAAATTACATTATAGAGATGCATTTCTTGTCTTGTTCGTAACGGGTTATTGAAGAGTTCTTCTATGACTCTTCATGGTTTTTTATATATAAATAAAATAAGATTTTTGATGTTTATAACATGCTCTACTGATAAAATAAAATAAAACATCATATTTTTATACAAATGTTTCTCTACTATATATGTCTCTGCATTATTTCATGGTTTTTTTTATGTATAAATAAAATAAGATCTTTGATGTGCTCAACTGATCAAATAAAATAAAACATTATATTGTTATTGATTTTTACAAACGTTTCTATACTATATATATGGCATGCAATATGAACAATTACAACATATAAATATATGGCATGGAATATGAATCATTCCAACAAAATTTATATGGCAAAATTTATATGGGTGGAAGATATTTAATTTTGAAAATATTTATTTTTTAACGGTGTTATTAAAACATATTTAATATAATAAACTAATTGACTTAAACTAATTAAACAAACAACTAAAATTTGTTAAATTTATCAACATAAATACCAATTATTCCATTTTCCTTGCTTAAGAAATTCATATTTGTAAATTTTTTCATTTCAATTATATATAATAATAATTTAATGAAACATTGAATTGAATCAAATTGTTAAGATAATAATTTAATTGAATCAAATTGTTATATTAGAGTTTACCAGAAAAACAACTAGTTTAACACATAGATTAGATTGTTTTGTGTAAATACTCTACGATATCCACTGACTTTGCCATAGCATCAACTTCCATACATTTAAACTAATTGACAATGATTCTAGACTCGTCACTTTATAAATCAGGTATACTGCTATAATGGAATATGGAATGGTGATGGGGTAGACAAAAAAGCATAAGGAATTTCTATCGGCTGTGTAAACAAGAAATCCATCGATAACTTGGGCAACTCTAATTGCGGTGGATTGCAGCTTTTAGGGGTCTTCGATATCATAGTTTCTTCTAAAAACATGATTCGTTCCAGGCAGTCAAAGATACTAGATTCATCCTTCGTTTTACTTAGAGACGAACATACGCCCTCTTGATCCAGATAATGTAACGAAGAAAATTTAGCCTCTGTCATTGGATTTGGATTTGATTGGCAGTTGACATTGAAAGTCAGTGAGTGAAACTTCTCTTCATATTCATCACTTAAAACAACAGGTTCCTCTTCACCAACGTCAATAGGTTTTGCTCGTTGTTCCATGAACTTCTGAGTAACAGCCTTTCTGTATATCCGACATAACACCATATCGATCTTCTTCTGCACATGCAAACTTAAATTCGTTCAACAACACCACCAAAACATCACTTCTTCAATTTAACCCATAAAACCTTGGATTAAGTAAGTAGTGCATGATATTAAATAAGATGCAAGGGAGATTTAATATAAAGTATTTCATGGTCATTTATCAATGTTTATTAAATGGTATGTTAGACTGAGTTATCGATGTTTATTAAATTTTATGCAAAGGTGAAGAAAAACGTTTTTTCAGTATTTATTTTTCTTAGTGTTCGCTAGATTAGGGTTAAAACTAAACCAGAAGAATGACCAAGGAGAGGAAAACTGATCACCTTTCGGGTGGATGAGCTGAAATCTGGCATTTTGTACTCGTTCATGATCCAATCCGTCCTCTGCCCACGTGGGGCTTTATCTACATAAAACACCATAATTTTTTTGAGACCTATACAGTGAAGCAGCTCGTTGCGAACTGGTTTGTCTGAACCGATGGCCTTCCAGTAACCAGAAACTGTCAATCTGTTAGGCCGAGAGCATTTCTTATGATAGCTTGGAACAAAGAAGAACCATTGTCGCTCTCCAACATCATGAGCCAAACCTGCAATAGATCGCTCAATACTGTTTGAAAATTTAATTTCAAATTCAAACAAGCGAAGAAGCAGAGATTTAAATATACCTGGTAATTCCCAGGGATCATATTGATATAAGTCTAAAGTCGGTATAATTTTATCGAAGATCAGTGGGTGCCCTGCTTGGATCTTTTTCTTCAGATAGAAGCCCAGCAGCTCCTCTTCTGTGGGATAGAATATGAAGCCTGGAAGGTCCATTAACTTTCCCTGCACAAACTCATCATTGCATATTTTTTCCAGCATGGCTGTCTGATCTATTTTGAGGAACCGCTCATACAAATTGCCTGACATAGAAGTGTAAATAGATGACATAGAAAAATATTATATATACACAGAGTTTTCTGTACGGAAGAGCGTCTAGAAAAATAGGAAAGTGTTTTAAAGATTTGACGACGAACATGGATTGAGGCTTGAGGAAGAAGATAATGGTCCACACACAGTAAGAACTTTTCATTGTATTTATCGCGCTCTTTCTCTGCGGAGTGATTGTGTTGGGCTCTAGATTGTGCAAAGTCGTGATTCCTTTACAGATCTTCGAAATTTGGACGAAGACGTGATTCCTTTAGATATCTTCGAAATTTGGACGAAGATGCATGATATCTTTATGTTGGATGCCAAACCTTATTAATCAAATTTATTTTTATTATTTTTAAAAGGTAAAGAATATATATTTAAGATTTTTATTTAAACTTATCAAATTTGATAGTATAATGATAATAATATTTAAAAAATAGAATATCTTATTTATATTGTATAGAATTTCCTTTTAGAAAATGTAGCATCCATTTTAAATTTAAATTTTGAGTTTCAGATCAAATAAAACTAATGTGGTCGATTATTTTATTGGAGATTAATAATCATTTTTTATTGAATATAATATAAAATAATATTACCCTGGATGGGGTGATATTACGGGGAGGCCATCTTGCGAGATGTTCGGCCACTTGGCACCTGATCAGACTCGCCCCCCCTCATCTAACACCTCATGGTTTTAAAGCTCCTACCATCGCTCTTCTGACTTTACTTGCGGCGAGCTTGCCGCATGCTGAGGAAGCTCAGCTGCGTGGGATATTTCATGGAGATGGGCACGACGCCTCCACAGTCTCATCCGCACCTCAACAATGACACTCCTAAGTCAATGCTCGGGCGCGTTGGAACTCATTTTTCCCTCGGCCTCTCCATTTACGACTCTCCCTCGTTTTCGATTTCTTCCTCACTTCTTGGTGCGACGTCCACTCGGCCTCCCAGACTTCTTATTCATGCTTCTTCTCACAGGATTTGATTGTTTGTTCCTTTCTCTTGCACCTACTCTGCGCACTCTTTCCTAGGTCACCTGCAGCCACTGCCATGCCACGTCTTACAGGTAAGTCCAAAAGAGGGGCGACCTGGTATGCGGCCAGAGGAAGGGAGGCACCCAACTCTAGCTCGCCCCCTGAAACCAAAGGCACCCCCTTGCTAACTCCTGTTGAAGCTCCCACCCCTACCCAACCTCTTCGTGAGACCACCCTGGACCTCTCCCCACTCTCGAATCCTTACGCCTGCAGAATAGAGTGGTTTGACAACTTTGGTAATTTGCTTGGCTTCACACCTCCCCCTCCATCCCCTCCTCACCATCCTCCACCTCCACGTTCTCATGTTCGCCACCCTCCTCCTCCACCCCCTGTCTCTTCCTCTGCTCCCTTCGTTTAACTGTCCTCCTCCTCCTACTCTCCGTTGTCCCCCCCACTCCATCCATCTTGTGACGTGTGTGGAGATAATGCAACTGTCATGGACGACCTCAAGAGGGGTTTAGTGGATGTCAAGTCTCGCCTTACTCGAGCTGCAAATCAAGGATTCAGAACGCTCAAACTGCGTGGACCTTTTGATTTCCTTCCTACAAGACCTCCGAGAAGCCTTCTCAGACCGAGACAGCTCGATAGAGGAAAATCGTAGGTGCGCCAAGACTTCACTCGGCCAAGGCTCCATCTAGGTTTTTAGTTAATTATTCTTTAGGTTTCAGTTTTTTGTTTTATCTCGGTAGCCATGGGAGGTTGGTTAGCTCTGGGCAATTTCGTCTATGTTTTTCCTGCTCGGTTTAATATTCATAATTTTTCCCTGTGTGGCAACGTAGATTTATTTTTCTCCATATTTTTCTCTTATATTTCAGACAAGTGGTAGTTGTGGTTTCTCATCATGGCACCGCTGCCATGGTTGAACAAGTGCTACAAACATATGTAATTTTTTTTTCTTACAGGTTCTAATACAAACTTCTAACTTACAAAAAAAAATATATATATATATAAAATAATATTAATTTTTATTTTCAATCATAATATTTAAATATCTTAATAATGTATTAAAATTATTATTTTATAATAATATATAAATTTATTTTATATAAAAATATTAAAGTTCTTCATATAATAATTTAAAAATAAATAACATACTATTAAAAAAGAATTATCAAAAACATATATTCATTGTGATATTTTTTTTAAAGGGAAAATTAAAAATATTCTTCATAGAAGTCCTTCAAAGCCTTTAGTGGATGGTCTCATGTGAAAGGGAAAATTAAAAATATTCTTCATACAAGATCTTCAAAGCCTTTAGTGGAGGGTCTCATGTGAAAGGGAAAATTAAAAGTATTTTTCATAGAACACATTCAAAGCCTTTAGTGGAGGGTCTCACTCACATGATCCTAAAAATCACTTTCTAGAAAACCCAAAGAAGACGTATACATGTGTTGAATAACCTTTTGTAATGGTCCTAGGAAGAATCGATGGATTCAATTGAATCTTCTAACCTCTTCTCGATATCTAAAGAAGAGTTTGAATAAAGTTTGAAGTTATGTACCAACTTCGAAACAATTATGACGTGAGCAATGGATTCCACGGAGGCTTTGTATGGTCCTTCTAGCAATGTAGCGTTGAGTGGGAAGCATGATCCTTAATCCGAACATGAGTGACCTTTGGCATTGAGAAAACATGTGTGCAATTGGACATCCATCACAGTATTGAGCATTTTAGGCATATGACTTAACATGAAAATGCTAACAATTATTTAGTTTTATTATGAGGAGAATACACATATTTAAGATTCTTTTAAATTTTTAATCGATTTTTGGTTTGTTCGTTAGAAATGTGTCGGGATCCCACTCACTTGATTTTTGGGTGTCTATTGCATATGACATCTTGAGGGAATCCTTGTCTTTCAAGTAGGGATATGGGGAACATTAGAATATTTTGAGAACTAGTTATGAGTCTTGGGGCCCTTGACATGGTCATCAAAGGAAACATGATTATTGAAACATAAAGTAATTTTTTGGAATACATAGATTTTAAAAACACTTCAAACAACCACACAAGGCCTTTCAAGGGTATCCATTCATTTGAATAGGGATATGGGTGCTATTAGGGATTTTTGATACTAGGTACATGAGTATTTGGGTTATAGACATATTTCAAGGATGAAACCTAGTTCTTACACCATAAAGGAAGATTCTAAGCAGCAAAGTTGAAAAATGACACCATGCTCTCCTAGACATGACCTTTTAAGAATATCCTTACCCTTGGAGTGGGTATATTGACGAAATTATGGAGTTTTTATATTAAGGTATGGCCTTAGGCTTCCGGATATGGTTAGGGGGAGGAACCCAAGTCTTAGACCATAAATGAAGATTATAGGAATTAAGTATGAACAAATAAACATGACCTTCGGAGGGGATATTTGGTCTCCAAGTGGAGTTATGTGCACTGTTATAATTTTTTAGCATAAGTTATGGGGCAAGGGTTCCTCAACATGGTGGAAAGAAGAAACTTGTGCTTTATTCCTTTAAGAAATATTTCATACATACAAGTCCAAGATGATCACCTCAACCCACTCACATGACCTCCGAAGTGTATCATTTGTCTCTTAGTGGGCATATTGCCACTTTTAGGGTTTTTGGAGAAGTACATGTTAGTTTGAATACTTTGACCAAGGTAAAGTGATGAAACTTGATCATTAGGCCTAAAAAGTATCTTATGAGGCTCAATATCCACGATGACTCCTCAAACCACCATAAATGATCCATATTTCAAATATTTATCCTTGCAGTTCCAATATGGAAACCATTAGAATTTTTTCAATGCCAAGAATAGGTTGTCGGGCATTAGGATTGGTTAAGGGAACAAAATTGGTACTTAGGAACTAAAGTGAGCTTCTAGACATTCAACTTCATGAACAATGTGTCAAACCACCACATGTAATGTCTTGAGTTTATCATCTCCCTCTTAGTGGGGATATGGGAACCATTATAATATTTTAAACTCTAGGTATGAGTCTCATTACCTTGACTATGGTTTGGGGGGGAATTCATGCCTCAAGACCTAAAGGTAGATTTTAAGAGTCAAGGGACATAAATGAGGACTTGACACTATATATGAACTTTTGAAGGGATATTTGGCCTTTCAGAGGGGACATGGGATATATTGAAATCTTTTAAGCACTATTTTTTGGTCACAATGACTTGAACATTGTTGGAGGAGGGAGCCCTAGTATTCGGACATAAGTACATTTTTCAGGAATATGGGGGCATGAATGTCACCTCAAACATTGGGTTTCAGGGCCCTGGATATGGTAAAATGGTGAAACATGAACTGTAGGCCCTAAAGGAATATTATAGATATATATGGCCAAGAATGATACCTTGAACAACCACGAATAGCCACTTGAGGGAATTATTGGTCTATGAATGGGGATGTAGATCGAACTAGGTGGTTTTGAGTAGCAGGTATGTGTCCCAAGGCCTTAGAAATAATCCAAGGAAGAACGCCATCTCTTATATCCTAAACAAATGTTTAAGGCATATATATATATATATATATATATATATGAATAATTTATTGAAGCACCACTCATGACCTCTAAAGGGTATCTTTGGCCTCTAGGAAAGGATGTTATTGCCATCAAAAGGTTTTGAGGATTCAGTATTGGAATCAAGGCCTTGATATGGTTGAAGGGGGGAACCCAAGCCTTATTCGAAGTACAAATATTCTAATAATCCAGGAGAATAGATGACACCTAAAACCACCACAACCAATCAATCAAGTTTTTAGGCAGCTTCTAGGGCTGAAGGGTCATGCATGTCATGTCAAACCACCATATATGACCTCTTGAGGGGATATTTATCCTTCAAACAGGGATGTGGGAATTGCTAGGATATTCTTAGCACTAGGTATGTGTCTTGGGTCTTTAGAAATGATTCAAAGAGTAAACCCATGACTTAGGTCCTAAAGAAAGATTATAGTCATCTAGGTCCAACAATGACATGTTGAACCATAATAATGGACCTTTTGGGGGTATCTTAGTATCTATATGGGAATAATTTACATTATGAGTTTTTGAACATCAAGTATGAGTCTTTGAACATTGGATCTAGTTAGGGGGGGGGGATAAGAGTTAGTCATGAAAGGAAACTTCTAGGATTTTGGGGCCAAGAATGAAACCTTAAATCATCACAAATAACCTATCGAGGGCATGCCTTGCCTCTAACTAGGTTTATAGATATCATTAGAATTATTAAGCACTAGGTATCGGTCTGAGAACACTGGACATGGTTAAGAGAGGAAAGGATCACTAATGGAAGATTCTATCCATCGAGGGCCAATAAGGATACCTAAAATAAATAGACATGGCGAATATCTTTGGCCTATAATTGGGGATGTTAGTTCGACTAGCTAATTTTGAGAAGTACATATGTGCCCTAGGGCCTTGGAAACAATTTAGGGAACAAGGACTTGTATTAGGTCGTAAAGAAAAATTTAAGGCATCCAAAGCCATGGACAATGCCTCAAAACACCACACATGACCTCAAGAGGGTATTCTTTTCATTTGACAATCGATGTTAGTTAAATCGAACTTTTTTGAGCATTTCATATGGGTTTCAAGGCCTTTTTATGGTTGAGAGGGGGAACCTAAACCCTATCTTAAGTACAAACATTTTAGGCATCCAAGGCTAAACATGATCCATCAAATAACCACACATGACCTCTTAAGGATTTAGAAAACCCCAAGGGATCAAGGGTCATGAATGACACAAAAAGTTGTTGATGACATCTCGAGGTGAAATTTGGCGTTCATGTGGGGATATGCACATTTATAGGATATTTTGAGCACTAGGTATGGTTCTTAGGTTCTTGAACATGATCAAGAGAAGAAACCAAAGACAACCTCCTCAAGTAATACTTTAGGCATATAAAACCATCAACGACATGTTGAACCACCACAAAGGACCTTTCTAAGATATCCTTGGTATTCAGATCGAGATAGTGAGCACTATGCAATTTTTAACTATTAGTGTGAATATTTGGACCCTATATATGGTTAGGGTAACAAAACCAAGAGGTAGGAAATAAATTAATATTGTAGGCTTCTAGGACCAAGAAGGACACCTTAAACCACTACAAATGACCTATAGAGGGAATCATTTTCCTCTAACTAAGTGTGTGCGTACCACTATAATTTTTTAGTGCTAGGTACAAATATTGAGGACCTAAGTGGGTTTCAGCATTAGGTATGTGTCATAGGGCCTTGGAAATAATAGAGGAAAAAAGGCCATGCCTTAGGTCCAAAAAACTATTTGAGGCATCCATAGCCATGAAAAATGCATCAAAGGACCACACGTCACCTCTGCATGGTACCTTAGCCACTAAAAAGTGATGTTAGTTCTATCAAAATGTTTTTAGCATTAGGTATGGGTCTCAAAGACTTGATATGGTCAAGGGGGGAAACCTAATCCTTAGATAGAGTACAAATATTATATGCATCTATGGAAAAATACAATTCCTTTGACCACCACACCTGACTTCTAAAGGTTTAATGAAACTCATAGGGCTTAAGGGTCATGAATGACATGTGAAATCACCATATATGACCTCTCAATGACATATTTTTCATTCAAGTGGGGATATGAGAATATTTAATATATTCTGAGCATTGGATACCCGGTATGGGTCTTGGGTCCCTTGACATGATTGATAGAGGAAATATCGGATTGAGGCCCTAAATAAACCCTCTAGGCATCTAGGGCCATCAACATGTTAAACCACCAAAAAGGACCTTTCCAGGGTAACCTTGGTCTCTAAATGGGGATAGTCATCATTACGAGTAATTGAAGATTAATTATGAGTCTGTCAAACTTATATATGGTCAAGGGAGAAAATCCAAGAGTTAAGCCCAAAAGGAAGCTTCTAGGCTTCTAGGACCAAGAATGACACCTTGAAACACCAAAAATGACCTATTGAGGGTATTCTTTGCCTCTAAATATGTATATAGGTACCACTATAATTTTTTTAGCACTAGATATGGGTCTTGGGGTCCTAGACATAGTTGTGGAAGGAAACATAAAATAAGACACTAGATAAAGACTTTGTTTTTATTTTAATATTCCTTTCATAATTTTATTTCAAGAATTTCCACTTTTTGGGAAAATAAAAACTTTGAACTTTAAATCTTCCCTAAATCCATCATGTTCGTTCACAAATTCTTCCTCAAAACCATTAGATCCCTCCACAACTTCTTTCCTGAACCCATGAAGACCTCAAAATTTGATATTTTGTTATTTGCCAATACCATTGGCACCTTTTTTAACTTTTATTTTTTTAACTCATACAAAAGCATCGAAAAATTATCAAATTTTTAAGTTTTTAGCTCATCTATAACCATTGAATATTTTAACTCATCTATAATCATTGTATTTCCCGACCTTCGATTTTTGAAATAGCTCCAAAATTATTATAAAAAAAAATCAAACTTTAAACTTTACTTACACAATAGAAGAAGTTGGGGAAAATTTAAAGTCAATATTTCAAATGCATCTAAAATTTTCAAAGGAATTTTAAATCTTTGATTAAAATTTAGATTCTCCAGACTTCTAAAATACATTGGGGAAATTTCAAACATCAAACTTGTGAAATATTCCAATGCCCTTCAAGAAACTCCATACTCGTAAATTTTGAAATGATATGAAAACCATCGGGTGGATTTTGAACATCAAAATTTTGAAATAATCCAATAATCTTTAATGTTATTTTGATTAGAAAAATTTCAACATTTCTAGAAAGGAACATACAAATCCTTTTGATCTTTGAAATTTCGACTAAATTTTGAACTTATTATCACCAATTTGATTTTTTTCCATAATCAAATTCATACCATAATCAAATTGGCCTTTTTTACAGATTTCACAAATTGCCCATTTTTCAAGAAGACAAACATTGCAATTATTGAATTACTTCAATTGACACCTCCACAAACTTCATGGATTCTTTGAAAATGATCCCATTTGAGAATTCAGATATCTAATTACACAATCTTAGGCTTCAAACACTTCTTCCCAAACTTATTCTTATTGAGAGATTTTTCCAAACATATGGTATACAAGCTACAATTGTTCCTATGCATTCAAAGTTCCGGGACCTATGGCCACAATGATGAATCAAAAACTTTGCAACATATTTCCATAAACATTGATATTAATGTGGATTCACTCTTGAAATTAATTCCCATGACCTAGCATAGGTTTTCCTCGATCTACTTTAAGACTTTTTTTCAAATACTTTGCATGAAAACTATAATTTCTTCATGTAAAGTATAATTCTAATGCATATATCCCCATTGTTGTAAACAGTACCTTTGAAACCATAGTAGGTTGGGAATGGTATCTTATATATAAAGTAATATTTGGATTAGTTTGGGCGCCTATAGGAAAATTAATTTGTATCTTTCTATAGTTTCATGTAGGTGCTTGTAAGTGGACACCTTTGTAGGAGTATTTATATATGGTCCACTAATAAACCTATATCTTGACACTTCTGTAATGTCTTGTAGGAATGAAAATATGCTTTAAAAATAATATGAAGGTGTGATGGAAGTATTTAGATAATGTATTGAAATGATGGGTGGAGCAATAATGAATGGAAGTTGCAACATAAATTATTGCATCCTGTTAGTGTAAAGTTGATGGAACAACAATTTCATGTACCTTAAGATGTGTACACATGATTCTTGTTTTGAAATGGTGAAATGAAAACTTCATCATCCATATAGTATGAAGAAATTTGTTCTCCTCTATTCAATTTGTTGTTGGGTTTTGATTGCACTAAATATTAATAAAGTTTGATATGTAGATAATTGAACTTGTTTTTTTATTGTAAATCTCATTTATATACTACTTTCATGGAGAAATCTATTTGCCACCTTTATTTTTTTTTCCTACTATTAGTAGTGTAAAAAATGATGAAAGTTTGTAAAATTTAAGAATACCATCAATGATGACAACTTCTAAATTTTGAAATATGATATTTTTTTATTCTTCTTGTTACCTTCATTCTATGTTTCCTTATTTTCTTTATATGCCTGAAACATATTGTTTTATAGAAAGAGGCGTGCACTTTGGAAAAACTTAGTGATGAATACTTATGGATGAACAATTATTGATATTTAATGGTAGTCCTTTTTTATTATGATATATTAGGGATTTTTGCAATATATTTTCTCTTTTGTGAAATCTTAAAATATGATAATGTCTATGGTTTCTTTGACATTGGTAATGCTTAAACTTTGCCTAGCTTTGAATATATACTAAAACTTGGAATTTTGAAGAGTGTGTTAGTATTGAGATTAATATTGACTTCTTCCGATGGAAACATAACATATCATACCTATTTGTTCATCAAATTACATACCTATTTGTTCATAAAATTATAATTATGATTCCTTTATATCCTTCGAGTTTGATTTATTTTATCAAAAACATGTAAAAGAGAATTAAAATCATTCCTAGGTTAGTGAAAGATACCAGATATATAAAATATGCAGAACATAAATGAAATGCTAGAAATGGCAGAATAACAGTAAAATATCCAGCATAATCTTCACAATACACAGAAATGATATACGAAATAGCAATAGAAATAGCACTTTGATTCAAATAGAAATTTTCACAGGCCTCTTCAAGGGGGCAACCTCCAGTCGAGCAACGCTCTGTTACAATAATCTCCAAGCTAGGGTTCTCATACCCTCGCCTCTTATTTATACTAAATATGTCTATTAAGAGAAGCATCTAGAGGAAGATCCTTCTAGAAGCGGAAGATTCTATTAGGTCTTCTTACATCCGCCTT
>SNQJ01S0035056.1:27578-55164 GCA_010110895.2 Picea sitchensis | reverse complement strand
GAAACCATCTTAACTGCGCATGGCTCCTGTAAGGGGAGTAGCTGAGCCATTAAGAGCCAAGTTAGCGTGTGTAGACCTCCTTTGGCTAATTGAGGACTGGGCATGGCCTCTTTGGAAAAAATGGTACACATGACTCTCTCGAGTAGACCGCTGGCCAGGCTCTCCATTTCTTGCACTTAATGCGTGAAGAGAGGTTTCAACCACTCTTTCTTACCTTCATTTACTTCAAGCAAAAACCAGGCTTGAGTTTGGATCAAATGGCACCCGAAGAATGCGATGAACCTTTCGGTGATTGGACTCGACAGCCCTGGCCCCTTTTTCACAGCTCTTTATATTTTCCCATGTGACGACGGGCTGTGACCCTGCGTTTATCCTCAAAGGCGCTTTCGACGTTTGCGAATAAGAAGGGGCTGATCCACGCTTCTTAAAATCGCGATGAGCGAAACACCAAGATGGCTTGAGTTGGCACCGTGCGTCCCTCTAGATTTGATGGTTCTGAACAATCCCGACGATGCTGTGGGCCCGGGTCCTAGACACTCCCGGCACCTCGCGCATCAGGAAATGATGGAGCTGCTCTTTGCGCCTTAAAATCGTGATGGGCGAAATGATGAGGACCCTAATCACGCGTTGGGTGTCTCCTGTGGATGGATGGCTGAGATTGCTCCACGATACTGCGGGCCCGACTCTGGGCACTTTCAGCGCTTCGGGGTTCGGGGTTTCGCGATGCAAAGTGATATGGAACTTTCACCCTTCAAACTCGCAACTGCCGAAAATCCGACGTGACTAGATCACATGCCACGTATCCTTTGGATGGACGGATGCTATCCTTCCCTACATATATTATGGGCGCGATGCATTTGCGCTAATCTCGGTGCAATTCCACTAACCGCGATTTTTCGCCAACCGTTGATCTGCTCTTATGGATGAATCTGGACCACCGACGATAAAATCTCACCCGCTCACTTGCTTGGGGGCCTGAAATGAGATTTTCCACGTTGCGCTCGAGTGCTCCTCATGCGACTCACTGACTCGAATGCTCTTGTGCCTTGGACAAGAAATGTTACTAACAATTTGTCCGAAGAAAAACAACACAAGTAGGTTTCCAAACATTTATTGACGACTTCTGTTTGGCCATCCATATATGGGTGGTAGGATGTGCTCATGTTTAGTTGTGTGCCCTGTAATTTAAAAAATTCTTTCCAAAATGTCCTAGTGAAGGTCATGTAACGATCAAACACAATGGATGTTGGCATGCCATGCAATTTGAAAATATGATCAATTAAAATTTGTGCTACTATAGCTGGTGTAAAAGGGTGTGGTAAGGCCAAAAAATGTGCATACTTGGAGAGGATATATTCCACGACCATGATGATTGATTTATTACCGGCTTTTGGAATGCCCACTGTAAAGTCCATGGAGATGTAAGTCCAAATGGAGGATAAAATGGGTAATGACTATATAGCTCTAGGGGTCTTGACAATTTCACCTTTATTGTGTTGGAATACATCATATTCGGTGACAAAGGTAAGGATGTCCTTCTTCATTCCATCCCAGAAAAAAAATGACGAGCATGAGAATATGTCTTTTGGAATACTGAGTGACCCACTACAGAATATGAGTTCAACTCATTTAAGATCTGAGGCTCGAGGGATGAAGATGGAGACAGAATCAAGCGATCCTTACAACAAAGGATATTGTCTTTCCAAGTGTAGCTGGGGGGAGGGTTAGGGTCCTTCTGAAGTCATTGAATTACTTGTGATATGCTTTGGTGTGTTAGCCACTCTTGTCATGATTCCTCAATCCAATTAGGAACATGTAATGATAATGCGAAGAGGGAGCCTTCATGCTCATATTGTCTAGATAACGCACCATCCACTACATTGTCTTTGCCTTTTTTGTATATGATCTCACAATCATAGGCCAACTTTTTGGTTAGCCACTTGTTCTATTCTGGGGAGGCTAACTGCGGATCAAAGAAATATTTCAGGCTATGGTGATCTGTTTTAATATGAAAATGACATCCCAATAGACATGGTCACCACGTGTGCACAACATGGAGAATGACCATCATTTCCTTTTCATATGTATATTTTCCTATATTGCGACCACTCAAAGCCTGTTTAGTGAAAGCAAGAGGTCTACTATCTTGTGTGAGAACTGCGCCAATACCAGTGCTAGAATCATCTGGTTCCACCACAATTTTTTTTTTGAAGCTAGGGGATACTAAGATGGGGGTAGTGAAAATGGCCTGCTTTAACACTATGAAGGCCTACTCTGTTGACTGTGTCCAATGAAATGCATTCTTCTTGAGAAGGTCCGTTAATGGCCTGACATTTTTTCCATAATGGTGAACAAATTTATGGTAATATCCTGTGAGGCCTAAGAAACCCTAAAGGTGCTTCAAAGTCGTGGGTATCATCCACTCCTGGATGGATTGAATATTTTTGGGGTCTACCCTTACCCCATCAAATCCCACAATATGTCCCAAGTATTCGATCTCACTTGCTCCAAAAGCACACTTGGTATTTTTGACAAACAATTGATTGTCTTGTAACAATTTAAGTACTTTGTACACATGGTGTATATGGGAATCCCAAGTGTGGATGTAAATGAGGAGATCATCAAAGAAAACCAGAATAAACTGCCAAAGATAGGGCTTAAAGAGTTTATTCATGAGAATTTGGAAGGTATATGGGGCATTGCAAAGGCCAAAATGAATTACCAAGAAGTGTGTGACCAAACTATCCGCAACGATGGAAAAATGTATCCTTCCCAAATCTGTTTTCAATGTCTAAGATGCCATTGTCTTGCTATGACGATCACTCTCCATTTCGTTGTTGCTGCTGACTCAATTGCTACTACAACCTCAAACAAAACTTAAAAAATGTATAAGTGTTGAACTCCTTGCGACTCTCTGCTATGATCACACTTTAACCAATTATGTCATGTCTCACTTCCCCCACAGTGTGCCTAGCCAAATTTTGCAATCATGTACCTCTTGAGGGTGTGTATAACCATAATGTTTCTCACATGGTTGGTTGGAAACACCAAGTTTACTTCATCCGTACTATGCCTCTTCACCTAGAGGATACCCATACTCCATTCTAGGCTACCAACAAGTCACACTCCTATTCTAGTGCAACTCTTGTATACTTAGAGATTTGTTAACTACTTTAAAACTTAATCATATTTAAGCATACATCCATGAACATGAGAAGCCAATAAAATTGTGGACCAAATGAAAGACAAACATAGATATAGTATGGATGACACAAACTATTCCTAATACTCGAATAAGTCTTTTTTATTGCGAAACAATTACAATATGAGCACTACCGGCTCGATTTAGAATAGGGAAGAGTCAAACGACTCACCTCACCTCACCTCACCAAGAAACCCATACACAAATCTTCACCAAGTCTCTATGTTACAACTTTATCCGTAGCCACCTGTGGTGCACCTCAGACGTGCCCCCAACCATAGTATTTCTATCTCTTCATTTTTGTAGACTTAATAGATTTCGGTTCTACCTCACACATGTCTCCAATAGAATTGCGTTTCCATACTTAGACAAAATATTCCCAAGAGAATTTTTCCCAAATCTCTTTACCGAATCCTCCATAGGGAATCACAATTCCTCCCAAGTGGAGCGACATGGCCCCTTGAGGGATCTTTCCCTCTTCATCTGCCTCAGAATCATAGAGCTCTCTTTCTCTCCTTGTCTTGCCAAAACTTTCCTTCCTTGGTTGTGTGCTCTTGTTCTCTTACAGGTTCTCCAAAGGTCACCATCATAAATCGTCATGCCATTTGGGGGTGTCATGCCCCTTTATGAACCCATGTACAAACAAATCATCATGCCCCCAGACCCTGTCTCCCAAACAAACCCATGCGCTTGTAAACTGTCATGCCCCTTGGGACCAATGAACCCAACCTTGGTGCACCCCTCATGCTGGTGCAACCCATTTTCCAACTGACTCATCCTCTTGGGTGCACACAAATGAGATTCTAAGTGTTGAACTTACGTAAACTCACTGATGCTCCCATAATTCAACCAATTCTACTATGTCTCTGCACACTGTTGACCCCCACTCTCAAAATTGTCAATCATCCCTCAAGAAATATGTTCTTGGGCCTAATGCTATTATCAAGTTGTATGTTTTTTCTAAAAAAAATGTGAATTTTTTTATGTGTGAATGTTTATAAAATAAAAATGAACAAAATAAAGAATACATACAATTTGAAAACCAGTAACACAAGTCTCAATTGAGAATAAACCATATTTTTTATTATTGATAACTTTTCTGAGTTACAACCAAATGCCTCTTTTCAAACCCTTGTGAGGGTAAGGACCTGTTATCCACCAGTTTTCACAATCTATATTTTCTGAAGAGCCGCCAAAGATTGAGCAGTCAGTGCTCATATGACAGAGTTCAGAGTTCAGTCGGTCTTTCAAAAGACCACCTTTTTCCGCATTTCCACCATTGTAATAAATGAAATGAGTATGAGATACTGTAAAAGGCTATTGGCCACCTAAGACCTAGGTACGAGCATATAGTCTAGAGTGTTTTTTTTCACTTATTAATTATTTTTTGCTTGCATTTGTGGGCGATTAATAATTTCTAAGTTTTTTTCACTCAGAAGACTGACTCCAGAGCTGGAGTATGTGCTGGTGGTTAGGCCTTAGCATGGTATAATGAATGCCTAGTGTCTAAATGTATATGATCTCATACTAGGTCATATTAATTGAGTCACATGAAAATTGCGGCTAGGTTTGATAGTTGTTTTTTAATGTTTAAGTGAATTAATTAAATTCTCGCAAAAATGAAAATTTTAAATTCTAAGTCAATAAATTGTAAAAATATGGCATCAAACATCATCATATGCCATATTTATGGTCGTTTTCCAGTCCAGAGTATCATGTAAACCCCTATTTCCCTTCTTTTGAGACAAAAAAATGATTATTTTCACTAAAAAATGAATTTTACTCAAAAAATACGGAAAATGGGTAATTTAATGAAATCCCTATTTTTTAGGGAAACCAGGGAACATGTTAGAAACATGTTTTTCTTATGTCCCTTGTTGATTGAATACCAAGGAGAGTTTAGCTAAGGGTAAGGTGATTTCACTAAGGGTGAAAGGCGTGGAGGAGATCCCAATGTAGGGACTTGACCCCACTTAATGAGATGGTGCATCCTAAAGGGATGGCCCACACATCCAAAAGCTCCAAACTCGTCCTCACACTCCCACTCACTCCCAATCATCCTCACTTCAATCCTACATCACTCCACTACACTCCCCCATCACCCTACTCCACTACCCATCCACTCCACACCTCTCCCATTTACTAAGTGCGCCACTCCCCTTCACTCTAGCGCATCTCCTCCTAAACCCTTGCACATCCCTCTTAGAGTTGTCACCCCTTATGCTATATAAGAAAACATACCCCTCCTCCATTTTGTAGTTTGAAGTTTGGGAAAGCTTGTACATCATTGTTGTAATTTTCTCATGCTATTGGAATAATAAAAGACTTTGGAGCTCATCTATGGTGTGTGGTGCTATGTGTGGATGAATGATGGACTAATTTGAGGTGATTTTACATTGATATACTGCATTTGTTTATCGTTTACTTGGATAATCATAGAGATACTATTATCTAATTAGAGTGGGTTATTTAGTTTGTTTACTGCTTAATCCACTTTTTTTAATCTATGTTGAATACTTCATTGCATGTTTTTTTTTGGTTTAAACTAATATGCTATTGAGGTTTTTTGTGTAGGAAACACCAAGTATACAAGTATTTGCAGATATTTTGTGTTGCATGCAGGATCTTGTTCTTGGAGAGGCAAAGGAGCTCGGTTGCATCCATTTTTTGTTCAAGGAGTTCGAAAAGAAGACATTCTCCCTTTTCCTCAGATCAAAGGGACCCCATAGCCCAAGTGTTCCATGCTCAAGCAAAAACTCCGAAAAATTCATAAAATTTCTTCTCTCTTTCTATTTCTTTGGTTGCATGCTGTTTAGATCTGTTATAAAAGTTTAATTTGGATATCTAAAGCTGCATGCTTTAATTTTCTAGATCTAGTTGCAATTATTTCTAACTAAAGGAGTATATCTAGGCTATTTTTCTTGCAATTTTAAGGATATTTTCATCTAAATCTTAAACTAGTTAATTGCTTTGTTCTGCATTAAAATTGTTGAAGAGAAATCCCCCTGCGGACAAGTGGATTCTCTCCAGGTCCCTAGACTCCTAAGACCAAGACAGAAGAATGGTTAACGTGGACACTGACATCCTTTTAGATCTAGATAAGCTAATGTATGTAGAGGAAGGAGAAAATACGTACCTTTTAAATGACGCTTGTCCCTGCATAGTCCGAGTTGAGCTTCAATCCTAAACTCCTCGATGAGCCTTGGAGACAAACAAAGATACAACCAGATTCCTACCCTACTGGCATTAGCTCAAAAACAAATCTATCTACTAGAGACAAGTTCATGTGAGATCGAACATAGACTTGAAAGAAACAGGCCAAACATGTTATATTAATGAGAACAACAATGAAGAATACTTACAACCATAGATGTGAGTGCAACAACTTCATCAAGCTCTCCTTGTCCATACCCTTGCTTAAATAGTCCACAAACAGAATGCTAATGTTCCAAATGACATCTTCCTCATGAGATCATAAGTTAGATGCTTCACAATACTTTCCATCCCCTTTCACCATGAGAAGGCTCCCTTATATAGCCTTGGAGAGGCCCAACCACTTGAGAGATTTTTGGGATAAGTTGAGGATCCTTCTCCTTCAGTTGAGGATCCTCCCTAAGATCATGCCTTGACCATCTATTCGAATCCAACCACCTTCAGGAATTGAGGGATTCTTCCCTGATTTACCTCAACAAACCCAAAATTTGCTCAACAAAGGAAACGTTCCCCCAAAAGGGGCACCAGAGCATTATAACACTCCCCTAAAAGGGTGCATAGAGCACCAACACTCCATGTCAATGTATAGGGGAGCACTCCTCTCCAAAAATGTCTTTTGAGTGGATTTTCTAGTGGAAAAAGGTTTATAAACTTTGTTAACCCATTCCTCTTCTTCCAAATCAGTTGTTTGAGGTGTTTCAAGTGCCCCTCTGATGTTGTTATATGCATGACATAGATAGTATGGCAGTATTCTTTTTCTGACACTTGCGACACTTGTGACCAAAATGTGGCACTTGTAATATTGATAATGACGACACTAGGCCATTGTTGTAATGAGTAATTTTTATGTGTAACAGATTTCCCCCCAAAGTATGAAGTTAGAAGATGATAATTGATAACTAAAATTCTTTGCAAACTTTCAAGCAAGGGTACAGACTCACAGAACCTGACAGAAGCTACACACAACCATCAAGCAAATGTTAAGACATGCTTCAAACCCAAGGCAGACATACCTATGCTTGAGTGATAGAGACTTTCAAGGTATGGCCGCCATAAATACACTGCAGATCCATAATTATATTGACAAAGAGATATAGCCACTGAAAATATAATGCGGATCTATATTCGCATGACTTGAACTGGTCGCAGCCACAAAGAATACATAGTGGAGCTACGATATGTCAAGACATAGCCACGACCAATACAAAGTGGATCTATGTAACAATATATGTGTCAATGTTCAAATAAACCTTCGTCGCAACCTGGGCAAAGTACATACAAGATTGAGGACTCAACCCAGGGTCTTCTTATCGATCCTGATGTAGTACGAATCTAACCATGCGAATAGATGTTTTGATGTCGAACATGGCAGAAACCACTTGATTACCGGTCAATGAGGTGAACCATTAACAAGCGCGAGGGAGATCACCATTGATGTCAATGATTCCCAAGGTACTTAGTACATTCCAACGAACGTGAATAGATGAGTTGAAGTCGAACATTTGTGGAATCATCCGATCATAGGTCAATGATGTTAACCCACTATTGAACGTGAGGAGGCCTGCCATTGAGGCATGCAGGTCCCAAAGTACTAACTAGTTTCTAAGTCTAGTTCCTAGATAATGTGTTGAAGTTGATAGAAATAGACTCGTCGAAGGAGGGCCTTGATGTATCCCCCATCAACAACACGAAACTGGCACAGAGATGTAATTGGTGGATCAAATGGACTGACACAGGTATTGAAATAGGATATTTGGGATGGTTGTCTCTCGAGGCAGATACTTCCCTTGAACACTAAGGCACCATAGTAGAAACGTGACATGGACCAAAACACAATGATGCAATGGATATTGTGACTTTCGTCGGGTGACCCAAAGGAGTGAAGAAACTCAGAGGATTGGTTCAGTGCAGAGGTTCAATGGATTACAATGTATGCAAAGACAAAGTGCCATGTTCAAGGGTGACTCTAAGAGTTACTGGTAACGTTCTCAAAAACTGCTTGGCTTGCTTCCTTCAATTTTTCCCCCATCCAGATAGGCGAGTGCCTCTTTTTAATTTAACAAGCTCGAGGAGGGTAACACATGCTTGATATAACTCACCTTCGGTAAGTTCCTCTTCCTTTGTTTAACGAACTGGAAGAAGTAAGAGTTCGATCCCATATGGGCCCTTCAGTGTATGCTGGTTTAACGAGTCCAGATAAGGTAAACTCAGTGGTTTTTCATATTTAGAGAGTCTGAAAATGACTTAAATATGACTCCAATGTGGTCCTTTTTCGTAATGTTAGTCTCACGAGGCCGAAAAAGAGATAAACTACCACTTGAAAGATGCCCTTTCAAACCTTTTAACGAGTGTGAAAGGAAGCAAGATTACTCGACAATATTTTCATGTTTAGAGAGTCTGAAAAGAGCTTAAATATGACTCCAAGGGGTTCCTTTTTTGTGTATCCATACAGGTTTGAAAAAGAGATAAAATTTTACCCGGATGCATTCTCATGTATTTACGAGCACGAGAAAGAACAAAGACTAATCTCGGTATGCCCCCATCTTGAAAGCTAGTGGCTTAACTCCAAAATGATCATCAAAGGCTGGAGACATGCCCTCCAAGCTTCAATTCATTCACCGACTTTGAGGTTGTCACCAATTTCTCTACTAGATAAGAAAAAGGAGAAGGGTGGATGAAAAGAAGGTTCAAGAGAGGTGACTATTTCATTTTTTAACGAGCTTGACACAGGAAAATAACTATGCTCAAGGTTCCAGGTTTGATCCCCAGATTGCTGTTTCATTTTTTAATGAGCTTGCCACAGAGAGGAAAACTATGCTCAAAGCCTCTGTTTCATTTTTTAGCGAGCTTTCTACAGAGAAGAGAAATTATGCTCGTAGCTTCTCCTTGATCATGGCTTCCAAGAGAATAACGCTCTGGAAGGACACCATGTCAAGGGACAAGACTCAGTCACGGATTCCAAGAGATCTTCACTGGATGGAAGAAAATTACTTTGGAAGGAACACATGTTGAGGGTCGCAACAGGGGTAAGGAGATCAAGCTCCAACAACCCTACCAAAGAGATCACTATGTCCACTACTGGATCCAAATCATCGGAAGTTGAAATCATGGGAGATGATGGAAAATCAACATCAGGAGGGGAGATAGAGTGTATATCTTCCCGAATTTCTTCATGAGGGGGAAGAAAAGAGGATCGGTGATGGTTATTAGCCCGAGGTAACTTGTCAATGCGAAGCATTTCCATAATATATTCATCAGAAGGAAAAAATGGGGAAATGTAGTCGATCGCAGATGACAAGGAACTTAACTGTGGTGGCATCGAATGATTGTCGGGTGCCAATAGATGTTGGTCATTCAAAGAGGGAGAAGCGGATTGGATAGAAACATATCATGTTTTGGTTGAACTAAGTGGCACGGTGTCACCTAGTGCATCGAATTCCAACAAACTAGGTACAATCCAAGGGTCAGATGATTCCAAAGATTGATAAGCTGCGGTCGAAATCATATCGACAGTGGAAATATGATGTGTAGTCGGTGGAAGTGGTGTAGGGAAGGTATCCATGAGGCTAGAATATTTCACTAAGACAACACCAATGCTTTCATAAGTGATCTTGTGGTCTCCCAAGAAAGGAATATTGTTGGTAGCGGGAGCGCGAGCATCGGTCATGCAGAAATCCAACTGATCAACAGTGACAATTTTGACCTGATGAGGAAATTGGACATATCGAAAGACCGACGAGGCAACTACAGTCATAGCATAAAACCAACTTCTTCCAAGTAACAAGTTGTAATCAAGGGGAGCATCGACCACCTTGACATCAACAGTAACAATTTCTCCACCCAATTGGATGGGTAGGGACTGTAAAATCCCATGGGGATGAAAACCTCGCCCATCGAAGGCGCGTACCATCGTTGGGGATTTTTTAAGTGCAGGTGATTTAAAACCTTTCCAACACGCCAAGACATGACACAAGTTGAGGCTCCCTCATCCAAAATAGTTCGGTGTATTTGTTGATTGTGAACAATAAAATCAACTTGGAAAGCAAGTAGGTGGGAGAGTTGAGACGCATAATTGTCCAGGTTAAACATGATATGGTTTGATGACTCAGGATCAACAACACCAATAGTGGCCAAGAGCGTTCTACGTTGACTGGGGCAGTGCTGTAGAACTTCTAACACAGACATAACACACGGTGTGCTTGAGCCAAATCTTCAACAATGTTGTAGTTCTGGGTGGCACGTGAACTAGGATTTAAGGTAGCTTTACGCATAGTTCTCTTAGGAGGGTGTAAGATAGAGTCAAACATGGGTTTCTCAATCTAAAGTGGTCGAGACAGAGGATTAACTGACGGAGGACTAACGGAAGATGATGATGGATCCAGTAAAGTACCAATACCGTTAATGTCTTTTCCTTTGTCAGGGTTACCTGGTGTGTCGTATGTCTTAGAGGGAGGGGTCAAATTAATCCCATTAAACATATAAATATGTGCACTCGATGAGGCATCATCATGAGGATGGCTAGAACTGCCCCCAGGAGAGGGGGTTTGAGCAGCCATGGATTGCTGCTGTGGAAAAGGCTGAGTAAGCACAATGGCTTGTGAATTTCCCTAGAAAATTTTGGCCACTTCATTGTGATGTGGAAAGTATCGAGTGTAGTGATCGTCACCACAAATGATAAATGAGAGTTTCAGTTTCCGTTGTGGCTTCTTTTCGGTAACAGGTGTTTGAGCTTGATTTTTTTGTTGTTCATTGTTATTAGCATTTCTTGATTTATTTTTTGTCTTCTTCTTACCTCTGGATTGTCGTGAAGGGGCATATTGAATTGCATTCACTTCATAAATTTGAGTTTGGGGGGAGGTAGAGGAGAGTGTGGTTGACTGGAAAGTAGATTGATTTGTGACAGAACCAATAACACTATCCACATGAGATGAGGATGACGACTTGGATGGATCGGTATTAGTTCAAGCAACATTCAGAAACAAATCTACAAAGTACCAGATTGTGAATAAACTAAATCTAAGTACTGATATTGAGCAATGGCTTCTTCCTCGGTGACTTTGCCACCCATAGCGACATCGCAAGGGATCGGGGGTAAAAGTGATTTAGTAAACCACTCCGCCAACAATATGCCAGGAATGATTGCTTTGATCAACCTTCATCGTTGTCTCCACTCATGAATATGGTTAGAGATATGCACGGAGTTAGTTTGACGAAGGGAGGTCAAGAGTTCAGTACTCGTCTCGTAGCGAATAGGTAGTTGAAAGTGCGTGAGGAAAGACATGGCAAGAGAGTTGAAATCATGAAAAGAAGCATGTGGTAGTTCAATATATCACTTTGCTGTAGAACCTGTAAGTGTTCGTTGGAAAAGACGCAAACGTATAGAATCATCCATGAGGGAGTTTGTTGAACACCACAAATGGAAAGTCATCACATGGTTATTTGGATCTGCTCCATATTTTTTGTCAAATTTCGGAATATCAGAAGGAAGTTTAGCTGGAATAACTGGCCAAACCGGAGAATGAAAAATAGGATCATTCGTTAACCGAGAAAAGTTTGGGAGATCCAGAGTTGCAAGGAAAGGTAGCTGTCGGTTAATTTGCGGATGATACTGGTGTGGCATAGAAACACCAGTAGGAACATACCTTGTTTGTAGTCTAATTAGGGAAATCTTAGAAGTTGTTAGCTCAATGTGCGAGAAAACGCCTAAGGGTAATCTATGAAGTAAGGCGGGCCCACTCGGGACCTGGTTTTCCACCCATTTTGAACATCCGATGCCCTTAGTGAACTTACTGGTGAGACCTCTTGGGTTTCGGTAAGTTCTCCACAAGTTTCCAAACAAAGAGCTAGCCTTTAAAGAGGCCAAATATTCTCTCATTAACTTAACTTTAATTTATCTTAATAAAACACTCAATGAACAATTGCCCACGACTCCTTTTAAGGAACTGGTACAACTGGTTTATCTTTATGTGAGCAATTTACTTCATTCATGCAATTGTCTAACTAAATTTGTTAAATCTTGTAGATCTTGTATCCTTCTTGATATATGCATGTTTATAGACAAGTATTTTATGTGATTATCTCAAATGATGATGATTTTTGAGTGTTGAATGCATTTGTTTTATTAAGCAATAAACTCCTAGAAGTAGTTCTTTTGCTTTCTTAGTTTAAAAGAGCCTTAGATTATTTTTATAGGGACTACACCCCCTTGGCTTCGCTAGGAGTTGGCCTAGACAGAGAAGTTTAGGATCAGGTGACAACACCTTGACTTGAAACTTTCCCCCAAGGAAACACCAAGTGGATTGAAATTTTCTTCCATGCTAGCCCAGGTGTGTATAAAGGCGACAACATTTTTGGCGTCGTTGTCGGGGATACATATTTCTATTCCTGGAACACGACTTGATTTCCTTTTTTGTTTTTTACTTAGTTTTTTGATGCTTATAGTTTATTAGAAATAGAATCAACCATCTTGCAACTCCACTTAATTCCAATTTAACTAAGTATTCTACAAGGAGGAACTCAGAAGGCATACTTAACTTCATTCTTGAACTTGAAAAGGTTTATCGAAGGAGGTTAGACAAAGCCTCTTATCATAGAGTACTTAGTCATTTAGGAACCAAGTCCATTTATGATATTTAGCTTATATTTGTTAATAAAATATTTACTCTAGAAATGGCTATTTATAACCCTTGTGACTTTAGTGCAACAAATAACTATCCACATGCTCTCCTAGAAAAAGCTATTGAAAAATTACGTAGTTTCCAGGGAAATAATGCTGTGTCTGCCAAAATGCATACTAAGGCATTTATGAGATGTATTAACAAATGGTGTGAAACACATGATCATGAGGATGTTAAGATGAAACTTTTTGTCCTCTCCTTAGAAGACGATGCCTTATATTTGTACGAGGATATGCCCGACAACACTTTCAAAATGCTCAAATATCTTCTAGATGCCTTCACAAAAAAATGGGGGGAAAAGAAAGATCACCGTCACCTATTGGGAACCCTTAATTCAATAAAAAAGAATTAGAATGAGACAATGGAAGAGTTCAACAAGAAATTTAATTAACTTGTCTCTAGCATGCATATATATATCAAGCGTCCAAATGATTCTACTTTAATCTACTATGTAGAGGCTTTTGGTGGGGAAATGAGATACCAACTTAGAGATAAGGAACCCCTCAACCTCAAGGAAACTCAATATATAACAATTAAGATTGATAAAAACATGTAGGCTTCAGGCAAGTCCAATCTTCCAGGATTTAGTAGAGGTAGTTCTTCTAGGCACACTGAGGCGAAGGAAAAGGCTACAACTGCAGCTCCTGAAAATAAAGACCCTAATTTCAACCCCCTAAAGGTCGTTACTGAGATGGTCAAAATAATGGAAGCTACCCATGCTTCTCAACTTAGTGCCCTACAAAATAGGTTGATAGCTATGGAAAGGTCTCAAAATAACGGATTTCAACCCAGACCAAATAATGATAGGTGGCAAAGAAAAGGTCCTCCTCAAGACCAAAGGCCCCCTAATCAACTAGAGTAAAATAATGTGGTGAATGAAGAAGCACCAACTTTTGTAGATCTTGTGAATACTTTCACAAAGAATCTACCTGCCCAATGTTTTGCCAGATAAATTAACATGGCCTTCCTCCAGCGAACAACTTTGTAGGGTAGCCCAGAAACTCCAACCACATCAATAACTTTGGTGAAACTCACCCTTTATCTATGGATCATTGGCTTTAGATGCAAGAAAGAAGTGAGAAAATTAATCAAGTGGTTGAAGAATATGACAATGTGACTAAACTGTATGGTCACAAACCTACAGATGTGTAGATCATAGAGATGGCAAGACACAAAGGGATAGTCTACCAGAGGAAGGGGAAAGAAGCAACAAACAAATATCAACCCAACTTTCCAAAGGTAACTACTCATACAAACACTCCAATTACTAATATAAATGTTGATTTAGGTAGTTGGATATCAAATGCAAAGGTATTGGTTTCAGTGTTAGATCTCTTGAAAATTCCCTCACAGAAAGAGAAGCTTCTGCAAGATATAAATATTTCAAGCAATAAAGTTGTTCCAAAAGATCAAGAAAAGGTTAAGGAACAACATGAAGATCCTCCAATGGTCTTAACTAGCAGAGATAGGACTAAGGAAGAAAATCCTCCTTTCTTTGTATCATTATAAATAAATGATCAATGGTTACACAACTGCATGTATGATTCAAGAGCTTCATCAAAAATCATCACCAAAGGGATTATGAAAAGGTTAGGTCTTAAAATCACAAGGCCTTATTAAAATGTGTGTGCCATGGACTCTAGAGAAATTGAAACACACAGAATAATCATAGACTTCCCAGTCAAGCTAGCTTTTCATCCCAACTTTTCATTCAAAATGGATGTTCTTGTTATAGATGTGCCAGATGCTTGGGGGATGCTTCTATCTAGGAAATGGGGAGCTCATATGGGTGGCTACTTGAATATGCATTTGAAATTTGCAACTATTACATACCCTCCTCCCTCAATTGAGAATTTCAGACTCTTTAGGGAAACATAAAGGAAATATCACATAAAATATCCTAAAGAGAAATCCAATGAGTTTTTATGCCAAGTGTTTGACATGGGAAACTTCTCCATATGTTCTAACTTCCTAGCACTAGTGCAAGAAAAATTCAAAGAAGAAAAAACAAGTAATAAAGCTTGGAAGATGAATTTTGATGGAGCCCATGAAGATAAGGAAACGGGGCAAGAATTGTTTTAAAATCTCCAACTGGGAAAACTTACAATTTTTCATTCAGACTTGAGTTTGATACAACAAATAATGTGGCCGAGTATGAGGCACTTTTGCTAGGATTGGAAATTGATAAGGACATGGGTATCAAGATTTTAAATATAAAAGGTGATTCAGACTTAGTATTTCTCTAAGTAAAAAATAAGTATGCATGCAAAAGTGAGAGGTTGAGAAGATACATAAAGGCTATATGGGATGTCATAGAATTCTTTGATGCTATGGATATCATTTCTATCC
Organism: Picea sitchensis; assembly: GCA_010110895.2. Taxonomy (NCBI): domain Eukaryota; kingdom Viridiplantae; phylum Streptophyta; class Pinopsida; order Pinales; family Pinaceae; genus Picea; species Picea sitchensis. Next base: position 39,723 of record SNQJ01S0035056.1, on the reverse strand, counting down.
CTAGAGATCAAAACAACTTGGCTGATAGTCTAGTTGTAGCAGCTTCTACCCTCTATCCCTCAGAAGATATAATGAAAGGAGAAGTAAAGTTGGAGATAATATTTAGGCCATCTGTCCTAGATAATATTGATCATTGGCAAGTCTTCAAAGATGATGAACAAATTCTAAGGTTCATTCATAATGTCAAATAATTCTCAGGTTTCAATGTTAGTTATAAAGAGGAGGGTAAAGAGTATGTTGAGGAGGATAATCTAATTAAAAATCCAGTTCCTAGAGGAATAGTTTCCCTAGAAAACATCTTTGACATGAATGATATGTAAAAAAATAAAAAAGAAACAAAAAATCCTGACAGTTATATTGAAATCAACATTGGGATAGAGGAAGTCCCAAGGTTTATAAAAATTGGAAAAGGAACCTCAGAAAAAGAAAGGAAGGAATTGATTAGCTTGGTCCGAGAGTATAGGTATGTATTTGCTTTCACATATGATGAGATCAAAGCATATAAAGAGGATGTGTTTCAACATACTATCCCCCTCAAGGATGATACAAAACCTTTCAGACAAAAACTTAGGCGAATAAATCCTAATTTAGCACCTTTAGTTCAAGCCAAGCTTAAAAAAATGTTGGATGCTGGAATCATTTCTCCAACAATAAATTCATCATGGTGCTCCAACTTAGTTGTCATCAGAAAAAAGAATGGGGGAATAAGATTATGTATTAATTTCAGAAATCTAAATCTTGCATGCATTAAATACAATTACCCACTACCCAACATGGAGACCCTACTTCAAAGGGTAACTGGTTCCAAGATTATGTCCAAGTTGTATGGCTTCTCATGATATAACCAAGTTTTGGTGAGGAAGGAAGATCAAAACAAAACTACGTTCACCAGACCTTGAGGAACTTTTGAATACCTAAGGATGCCTTTTGGATTACTTAATGTAGGTGCGACTTTTCAGAGAGCCATGGATTTTTCCTTCTATGAGTTAATGGGAAAAATCATTGAAATCTACCAAGAAGACTTAACAATTTTTTCTAAGGAAAGGTCAGATCACATAAGTCATCATAAGAAGGTATTTGAAAGGTGCCGGAAGTATGACATCTCCTTGAATCCATCTAAGTCCATTTTGGGTGTTGACAAAGGCAAGTTTCTAGGTCACATTATAGCAAAAGACGAGGTAAAAATGGATACTGAAAGGGTTGAAGCCATACATAAAGTTCCCTTACCCCCAACCAAGAAATCCCTTCAATATTTTCTTGGATAGATAAAATTTGTTAGATGGTTCATACCTAACTTAGTTGAGATAATGAAACCACTCCTTAAGTTATTGAAAAAAGATGCTAAATATGAGTGGACAAAAGAAGGAAGGAATGCTTTCAAAAGTATTAAGGATGCAATTGGAAAATATCCTGTGCTGATCAGTCCTAATTATTCAAAATATTTTCAAATCTTTTCCTTTGCTTCAGAAGACACTATTGCAAGGGTCTTTCTCCAGAAAAATGAAGAGGGTTAGGAGCAACCCATTGCTTTCATGATAAAGGCATTACAAAATTTTGAGCTTAACTATACTAGTATGGAAAAACAATCTTATGCCTTAGTTAAATCTCTCAAGCATTTCTGAGTCTATATAGGATACTCAAAGATTGTGGGGTATGTCCCTCAATCAACAGTAGGGGATATCCTTGGGCAACAAGATTGCTTGGGAGATAGAGGAAAGTGGGTCTCCAAGATTCAAGAATATGACTTAGAGATTAAACCCACTAAGTTGATTAAAGCTCAAGGGTTAGCTCAAATGATCACTACAGGAAATGAGCAAGTGCTGGACCTAGTGTGTCAAAACAATCAAACTAGGCTAGCCTTGTCACCAGAGCTTCAGAAATTAGAACAACACCAATGGTATTCAGATATCATCTACTTTCTTTCAAACCTCACTTGCCCAAGTCATTTGATTGGTCATAAGAGGAGGGATTTGAGGTTGAAAGCGACCAAGTATTGTATCATTCAAGACGGCTTGGGGTGGAAGAACCTTGATGGAGTGATACTTACTTGTGTTGATGAGCTAGAGTCCAAGATACTTTTGGTTGACTTCCATTCAGGGTTTTGTGGTGGACACTTTGCAGCTAAAACTACCGCCCACAAAATCCTCAGAGCAAGTTACTATTGGCTGACCATTTTCTTAGATGTACATAAAATGATCAGGGGTTGTCAACAGTGTCAGTTATTTATAGGGAAGTAGAAGCTAGCAACCTTGCCTCTTCATCCTGTAGTGGTCGAAGCCCCTTTTCAAAAGTGGGGGCTTGATTTCATAGGTCAATTTAAGGATAATTCAAGTAATGGTTATGCTTGGATAATTACAACAACTGATTATTTTACTAAGTGGGTAGAATCAATACCCACTAAGTCATCAACCAAAAAAGTGGTCATGGATTTCCTTGAATATAGGATAATCACTCGATTCAGTGTGCCCACCAAGATTACAACCGATAATGCCAAGGCCTTCATTTCTACAAAGTTATCTTATTTCTATTTAAGTATGGCATTGTGTTGTCCCACTCTTCAAACTATTACCCCCAAGGTAATGGTCTTGCTGAATCCAATAATAAGAACTTAATGAATATTCTTAAGAAAACTATGGGGGATAATAAGAGGTCATGGGACAACAATATTAAGTTTTCATTATGGGTGGATAGAATAACCAAAAAGAGTTCCACAAGGAAGAGTCCTTTTGAGCTTGTCTACGGGCTTGATGCTACTTTACCAGTTCACTTTAGCTTCTAGTGTATTAGTTTGTTCATAAATATGGTCTGGATGAGGACTTCCAAAAGAGCATACTTGATCAGTTGATTGAGTTAGATGAGATCAAAAGGAAAACACTGGATCAAAGTATAAAGAATCAGGACAAGGTAAAGAATACTTTTGATAAGTATTCACGGCAAAGAGTTTTTCAGGAAGGGGACACAATCCTTCTTTGGGATAAAAGAAGGGAAAATCTAGGGAATCATGGAAAGTTTGACAGTTTATGGACATGTCCATACATCATACATGGTACAAATAGAAAGAATTCATTTTATCTCAACAGGTTGGATGGTGAAAAGTTGGCCCTTTCAGTTAATGGCCAACTTCTCAAGCTTTTCTTCACAGAGGTCATCTGATGCCCATCGGGGCATCTACCGTATCATACTCTCTAACCCTATCCTTTGTACATTATGCTTTGTATTTCTGTACATTATTTACTGCTTTCTATACTATATTCACATGATTTGTTGTATTATATGTACATGTATATTATCATTGCAAATTATGTTTATTATTGGTTTTTATATGTATATGATTGCTGACGAGGCGTCCATGATGCAAGTCGCGTAATTATGGATTCTCGCATGGTCTCTTTCAAATGTAAAGATCAACCACACGTCCCCATAGGGAGCCTATGTTATCCACCAATTTGCACAAGCTGGATTTCCTGAAGAGCCGCCAAAGATTGAGAAGTCAGTGCTCATATGACAGAGTTCAGAGTTCAACCGGTCTTTCAAAAGACCACCTTTTTTTGCATTTCCACCATTGTAATAAATGACCTGAGTATGATATATTTTAAAAGGCTATTGGAAACCTAATACCTAGGTACGAGCATGTACTCTAGAGTGTTTTTTTCACTTGTTAATTATTTTTTCTTGCCTTTATGGGCGATTAATAATTTCTAAGTTTTTTCACTCAGAAGACTAACTCCAGAGATGGAGTATGTGCTGGTGGTTAGGCCTTGGAATGGTATAACCAATTCTTAGTGTCTAAATTTATATGAGCTCATACTAGGTCATCTTAATTGAGTCACGTGGAAATTGCGGCTAGGTTTGATAGTTTTTTTTTAATGTTTCAGTGAATTAATTAAATTCCCTTCAAAAATGGAATTTTTTTAATTCTAAGTCAATAAGTTGTAAAAATATGACATCAAACATAATCAGATGCCATATTTATAGTCATTTTCCAGTCTAGAGTATCATGTAAACCCCTATTTCCCTTCTTTCGAGACAAAAAAATGATTATTTTTACTAAAAAATGAATTTTACTCAAAAAATACGGAAAATGGGTAATTTAATTAAATCCCTATTTTTTAGGGAAATTGGGGAACATGTCAGAAACATGTTTTTCTTATGTCCCCAGTTGATTGAAGACCAAGCTGAGTGTATCTAATGGTAAGGCGAATTCATTGAGGGTGAAAGGCGTGGAGGAGATCCCAATGTAGAGACTCAACCCCACTTAATGAGATGGCACATCCTAAAGGGATGGCGCACATTCCAAAGCTCCTAACTTGCCCTCACACTCCCACTTACTCCCAGTCATCCCCACTTCACTCCTAAATCACTCCACTACACTCCCCCATCACCCTACTCCACTACCCATCCACTCCACACATCTCCCATTTACTAAGTGCGTCACTCCCCTTCACTCTAGCACATCTCCTCCTAAACCCGTGCGCATCCCTCCATTTTGCAGGTTTAATTTTGGGCAAGCTTGTACATCATTGTTGTAATTTTCTCATGCTATTGGAATAATAAAAGACTTTGGAGCTCATCTATGGTGTGTGGTGCTATGTGTGGATGAATGTTGGACTAATATGAGGTGATGCTACATTGATATACTACATTTGTTTATTGTTTACTTGGTTGATCATAGGGATACTATTATCTAATTGGAGTGGGTTATTTAGTTTTCTTACTGATTAATCCACTTGTTTATCTATGTTGAATACTTCATTGCATGTTTTGTTTTGTTTTAAACTAATGTGCTATTGAGGTTTTTTGTGTAGGAAACACCAAGTATATAGGTATTTGTAGGTATTTTGTGTTGCATGAAGGATATTATTCTTGGAGAGGAAAAGGAGTTAGGTTGCATCCGTTGTTTATCCAAGGAGTTTGAAAATAAGACATTCTCCCTCTTCCTCACTTCAAAGAGACCCCATAGCCCAAGTGTTCCATGCTCAAGCAAGAACTCCAGAAAATTCATAAAATTTCTTCTCTTTCTATTTCTTTGGCTGCATGCTGTTTAGATCTATTATAAAGTTTAATTTGGATATCTAAAGCTGCATGCTTTAATTTTCTAGATCTAGTTGCAATTCTTTCTAACTAAAGGAGTAGATCTAGGATATTTTTCTTGCAATTTCTAGGTTATTTTTATCTAAATATTAAACTAGTTAATTGCTTTGCTCCGCATTTAAAATCAAGTTAGCTAGTTTTCCTATGCTTTCTGTTTTAGGAAAACAAATAGAAACAACTAAAGGAGTGTTAAATTATGTACCAAGGCAAGTGTTTCTCTTCCCTAGGCCCTAAGGGGGAGAAATTGCCGAATATGGGTCTTAGTCAAATTAATTTGTGAGATGCAAATTAAAAGATAACTTTATAAAATTCATAAAAAATTCTCTTTCTATTTCTTTGGCTGCATGCTGTTTAGATCTATTATAAAGTTTAATTTGGATATCTAAAGCTGCATGCTTTAATTTTCTAGATCTAGTTGCAATTCTTTCTAACCAAAGGAGTAGATCTAGGATATTTTTCTTGCAATTTCTAGGTTATTTTTATCTAAATATTAAACTAGTTAATTGCTTTGCTCCGCATTTAAAATCAAGTTAGCTAGTTTTCCTATGCTTTCTGTTTTAGGAAAACAAATAGAAACAACTAAAGGAGGTTAAATTATGCACCAAGGCAAGTGTTTCTTCCCCTTAGGCCTCTAAGTGGGGGTGTTCGCTTCTAATATGGTCTTAACAAAATTATTTGTGAGATGAAAATTAAAAAGATAACTTTATGATTAAAGGGAGGGTGAGTGAAGAGACACAAAAACTCAGCCACCCATCTAATTCAAACTCACCAAGTAGATTAGAAAACTCCTCACCTTCCCTCATGAAGTTGATTAAGGCAAATGAGCTGCACCCATTCTTGGGTAACAAAGTTCAAGAACAAGGGAGTTGAAGAAATCTTGGTGAGAGGTCAAGAGGCTCTTGGTGAGATGCCAAGAGCAAGAGAAGTTGATGTTAAATGCCTTGTTGAGAGAGCAGACTTGGGAGGCCAAGAGGTTCTTGGTGAGATGCCAGAACAAGAAAGTTAAAAGATTCCTTTGTTGAGAGAACAAGAGAAGAGCAAGAGAGAGGTTGAGATTGAGAAGAGAGACGATTTTGCCAAGGAGAGAACTCATCCCAAAGCAAAGAGAAGTAAATATTTCAGACAGCAAGGAAGAACATGTCGTACCGTACGGATTTGTGGGGGTCATACATCATGTAATGTGCACAAAAAATGAGGAGGACAACAACAACAAATTATGAGAGTGTTGGCACACATCCCAAGGCAACCAAACAACATTTATTAACATAGATTTCGAGGAGCCTGCTGGGAACGTTTTTCTGGGAGAGAAAATCCGTACAGTCCATACAATCTTAGTAGAGTTTTGGCAATTTAATTTCGTGACACCGTCTAACATAAATTGCCGTATTGGGGCTAGAAAATGCACTGGGTTCAAATTGAGAAGCAAAGCTGCTGTGAATGTCCGTGATAAGTTTGTAAATATCTGAAGATGAAATGTTGTAAAAGAATTTCTAAGAAGCCCATAAACAATAAAAAAATCCCTCTCTTAACCGGTTTTCTCCCTTGTGGTTTTTCTGTGGTCGAAGTTAGACCAAAAATATTTGTGTTAATATTTTCTAAGTTTTGCATATTGTTGATATTTACTCTCGCTGAAAACGATGTTCATTATCCCTATTTCAATTCTCAAATTTATTTTCTGTCGTAAATTCTATTTTTCTCGTTAAGTTTTTTAGATGCTGAAACACCGTAGCCAGAAGCTTATGCTTCAAAACACCACCGGCAGCATAAGTCAAACACGCTATCGGTATATGTCGAAACACCAATTTGTATATGCTGAAACATATCGGAAGATGCCAAACACCAGTCAGGAAGCATATGCCGATGTCAAACATCACTGTGAGTTGCATAGTCGAAAACACTGTGTCAGAGCATATGTTGATGTCAAAACACCATCAGAGTGATGTCAAAACACTCATTCCTGATGCTGAAACACCACTGTGAGCAGATGCCGAAACACCGCTGTAGCATATGATGAAACAGTGCTGAAACTGAATTTGGCATTTAAATTTAGTAGAAAATTCAGTGAGACTGAAACTGGGTGGGATTTTGAAATATTAACAAGGAGCTTAGTTTAGGTTCTTTAAAAATGTCGAAAAGTCTCTAAAAATTGTCTTTTTGCCTTAGGAAAATTTTGTAAAATTTTGAGTAATTTTTCCAAGTTTGAGTTAGTCTTTTAAATTGTTTTCTATCATCTTCTAATAAATTTTTCTTGCTATTTTTTAGCAGGTCCATCCAAAACAAGGGGATATTCCTTCTATTTTGGCGAAATCAAGGCTTTCGGAGCACACAGGGGGCTTTCTATTTCATCAAAGAAGTTTTTCCTCCTATTTTTTTTGTAATTCATAAAGATCCAAAACTTATAAGGATACAAGTTTATAAAGTTAAGCTCAAAGAGAACTTATTTCTGATTGTAATAGGTTTAATAAAAGCGGGCCCTTTGAGCCCAGTTTCTCCATCCCCATTAGGGGGATTTGTGTGTCGTGGTTTGGCTTTCTTTCTGTTGGTGCATGTTTAATCTTTTGATCTCAAACACACATACCATATTAAGAAAATCCAACACACATAACACTCATATTTTGCATGCATGTTTAAAATTCACTTTTAAATATTTATGCATGTTAAATTTAATGCTTGTTTCCCATACTCAGTAATAAATTTTGCAAGTTCTAATTTTTATTATTTTCTTGCAAAGCTCTTTCAAGTTCCAAGTATCTTGCAATTTCTCTTTTCAGTTACAAAGTAGGTTACAAATTTTACTTCTTTCAACTATTTCAAAGTCAATAAACCTTGTTTGTAGTCTAATTAGGAAAATTTCAAAAGTTGTTAGCTCAATGCACGTGAAAACGCCTAAGGGTAATATGTGAAGTAAGGGAGGCCCTCTTGGGACCTGGTTTCCCACCCGTTTTGGACATTCGACGCCCTTAGTGAACTTACTGGTGAGACCTCTTGGGTTTCGATAAGTTCTCCACAATTTTCCAAACAAAGAGCTAGCCTCTAAAGAGGCCACATATTCTCTCATTAAATTAACTTTAATTTATCTTAATAAACACTCAATCAAAAATTTCCAAGGACTCCTTTTAAGGCACTGGTACAACTGGTTTATCTTTATGTGAGCAATTTACTTCATTCATGCAATTGTCTAACTAAATTTGTTAAATCTTGCAGATCTTGTATCCTTCTTGATATATGCATGCTTATGGACAATTATTTTATGTGATTGTCTCAAATGATGATTAATGTTAAGTGTTGAATTCATTTGTTTTATTAAGAAATAAACGCCCAGAAGTAGTTCTTTTTCTTTCTTAGTTTAAAAGAGCCTTAGATTATTTTTATAGGGATTACCCCCCTTTTCTTCACTAGGAGTTGGCCTAGACAAAGGAGTTGAGGATTAGGTGAAAACACCTTGACTCGAAACTTGCCCGCAAGGACACACCAACTGGATTGAAGGTTTCTTCCACATTAGCCCAGGTGTGTATAAAGGCGACAACAGGACCAAAATCAAACTTAGAAATCTATGATGGAATTTTAACAGATATACAAAGACAACTAGTGTCTAAAAGAAAAACACTAAGACCGAAATGTACTGGATCAACCAAACCACAATCTCATCAAGTCTTGACTCTGGAAAATAGTCTTAATCAGAACCGAAAATTAATTCAAGAATTCTAATGAGACTAAAAAAATTGCCAAGATAAATATATGAACTTCTGAAGCATGTCAAAAGCATATGCTTCTTAGTCCTTTCTTCTTTGCCTCTAGAACGATCCTGCTATCAACAAGAGGATTTGTCTCTTTATAGAACTAAAAAAATGAAAGAATGAATATTAGAAATCTCAATTGAAACAAGAACAAACCTTATAATAAATATTTCTCTCTAATTCCTCATGTCTTCATTGTCCTTCTTTTATTCCTTTTATTCTCTAAAGGTAGTTCTTCAAGTAGTAGAACTACTTTTAGTTACTAAATTTAAATAAATTTAGTTAATAAACATGACACATATTTTATATGATAAGGATAATCAATAAAATAATATAATAATAAAATAGGTGGGGTCCCCCTCTTATCACCCATCCTTTGATTCAATAATCATTTTTAGCTTTTCCTTGTCGCTCCATAATATAATCAAATATAAAAAATTAGCACCATAAAACATACAATGAACATGCATAAAAAATACCATGACATATATCACTTGCATCTCTCATAATTTAACATGATATTTTAAAGTTTCAAAAACATTTATCATGATTCTTCCATCTGTACAAAATTGTTCCATGGTCAAATGTCAAAATAAACAAAATCAAAATAATTCAGGGAATATCATTTTGAAAAATTCTTCCCTTTCCATGATGAAGTATACATACTGAGACTTGTTTTGTTCCAGTTGGGATACCTCTCGATGCAAGTCACTCAAACGTCTTTTTGCATTGCTTATTAATTTTATCTTGGATTGAGAAGAGGAGGAAGATATGGCCATGTTGAGTGAAGAAACATGCTTCTTTCCTTTGTCAACTTGAGATCCATGAGGAGTGGTTTTGTGATATTTTGGAGGAGGCATAGGCATAGACTCAATTGTAGAAACAATATGAATTGGTAATGCTAGGTGAATCAAATGAGGAGGAAAAGATTCATTTGTGTAAATAGTATGGACTGGAGGAGGAGGGGGGTTAATGGGCCATTGATTGGCACCAAAATAAGGATTGGAAGCTATACCACCCCATCCATCATTATGAGGTTTCACATGGGATTCAAGAGCATTGACAATACCAGGGTGAGGCTGCAATATGAAATTAGGAGACGCTTGGGGCTAAGGCAAGACATGTTTTCCACCAAGATTTAAGTGCCTAGTTTGAATCAGCTGCTGAAATTCATTAGAATCAATGTCAAAATATATAGAGAAGCTCAATTTCTTATGCCCCCCAAGTTACCAAAATGTGTTAGGAAATCTCCGTCTTCTTCCTCTTTTTCCTCCTCTACTTCTTACATGACTGAAAAAAGCTCATCTATATCCATCATAGTCAAATTAGTACATGAAACATAAGACATAGTAAAATTAAACATCTAATACAATTTGTCATCATGGTTAATTTGGCTCTGAGATGACACAACCATGCAACACAAAAAGGGAAAAGAGAGGGAAAAGTGAAAACAAGGATAGAAGTACAACTCTGAAATCATTCCTCCAACAACATCCATATCTGAAATCCATACATGTAGACCACTTCTTAAGATATACATACAAAAACTTACAAGCAGACTGCCCAAACTTTTAACTTTAAACCATGTTTGTAAGTATTCTCATTGAACTTAATCAGTCCAGGATTTTCTCCAAGCCATATTCAATCATTCATATGTGTTGTAATAAAATTTTGTCTTTAATTAATAACATTAGTCATACATCCATATTGTATTTATTTCATACTCACTTAATCTTAATTATATATACATGGTAAGAATGAAAACATGAATTTAAATGAACATGATTCGAGGGAAATAACTTATGTAAAGTGAAATTAATGAGGGGAAATGAGTCTATATAATAATCCTTGAATCACATGACTTCCATTAATGACATCTAAAACATGAGTCATAGCATGTTTATCGTAACCAATTACATGCATAATCCCTTTTAATATCCGCGCTTACCGAAACCAATATCATAAACAAACATAACCATTTTTAGGTAAACCATCATCCACTTAGTGTTGAATCCATTTTATTTCATTTATTCAACATCTCAACTGGGATAATAATGGAGGAATATATTAGCCATGCAAATGCCAACATGCACATGTAATCAAAGTTCACCATCCCGAGTGATTCCACGTTCAACTAAGACTTCAATCCAAGTCGAATAACCATATAATAATACCCGAATAACATAGTTCAATATGATATGAGTCTTGACTCATAAACAACCATATCTAATTTCATTTTTTTTCTCAATTCTGTGTCATAATTTCCAACCATTCCATGCTGTGCAAATTATACTAAAATTGTGTGCACGTATAATTTTACCAAATATCAATTAGACTAAAAATATTTCAACCAAAAGTCACAATAGACTGAGGGAAGCACAAGGAAGATTCATAACTTGACTGGAAATATCATCACGATTTCAAATCTAAAAGACATGAGTTCGAGCTTGTAGATGTAGTTACGGGTTTGCAACCCATGTTTTCGAAACTATCATATTTAGAATCAGTTTGAATAGATTCAAATTAACAGTGAAGCACAATATTTCCTTTAACATCCCAATCCCAATCGAAGAGAATAGCTAGTCAATATGCATAAGAAACCTTAATACACAACCATGATTTAAAATTCCAAAAGACTCGAGTTTCAAATGAAAAGGGTATTATTGCATACGATTCAAGCGACCCAGGTTTGATCTCGTGAGGCTCAATACAAGGTTAGGGTTCACACACATTTCCTTTTAAAATCAATATAGCAAGAAAAAATATTAAAAAACACTGAAGATATGCAACATTTTATAAACCCAAACCAATCATTGAATTTAGGCCTCAACTTAGCCACAATCCATGTTGAAAAATTTCAACTGTAGAAATTCAAAATCATAATAACAACTTGGGAGAAACCCAATGAGCACACAACAATTTATACTTAGTGGGTTTGATATTGTACCCATATTCCAATAGGGAAACTATCATGCATACTAGAAATCAAAACAATGGATACCTCCATGTGTAAAATTGCCATTCGGGTTTGATCCATATCAAAACAAATGGTTGGCTTTCATAGCAAGGCTCAAACATGTGTCAAACAACACCAATAACCCACAACTTTAATCTCATAGAATAAATGGGTTGTTCTCAAAATGACCAGAGAAACCATGAAAGAGCAAAGAGAACTTGAGTTCGAGTCTACATGTGAACTAGGAGTTGCAAAAACAATCTTTTTCCTTTGTAAATCAAAATGGAATGTGTGAGAATGGAGTACATGACAAAAAAAATATTAACTCTTAACAAACTACATACATACATACATACATACA
>SNQJ01S0035055.1:84430-109225 GCA_010110895.2 Picea sitchensis | reverse complement strand
AAATGAAAATGTCTCCTTGGTATATATAGGAGACTAGGAGGTATAATTACAACTAATGGACTAAAGCCGACATAAATAAAATAACATTACTAATATAATATGCCCCAATTAAGGGGTAATGAGCCAATATTAGGGCTTAACACGTGGATTTGGTGAGCTTGGTTTCTAGCAATGACCAGAGGCTTGACCAGAATGTGTTGAGAAATCGACTATCTCGATCTGAGACAATGGTTTGTGGGATTCCAAAATGTACCCAGACTTGTTCAAAGAAGAGCTTGGCAGTGGCCTCTGCTGTGATGCTCTTCTTGTAGGAAACCATAATTTCCATCTTAGAAAAGAGATCAACAACCACAAACACACAGTCATTTCCCCACTTGGTGGATGGGAGGCCCTGCATGTAGTCCATTGATATGGATTCCCATCGCCTGTCAGGAGTAGGAAGAGGGGTGTACATGCCCTATTTCTTAGTGGTCGATTTGGAAATAATGCAGGCAGTGCAGGACCTGATATACTTGCTATCCTCCTGTTGAAGTTTCATCCAGTAGAAATGTTTCTATAGCATCACCACTGTATTTTCAACACTGAAGTGTCCTGCCACCCGATTGTAGTGGGTTCCCCGGATCAGATTCACTCACTCGCTTGATGGAACACAGATATGGCCCAGATGACACAACAACCCATCCTGAAGATGGAAATTATTGACAACTGCATTTGCACCCAACATTTTCTAGGTGGTGGCGAAGTCAGGGTCTGTCTTATAGAGTTGGGGCCATCTAAAGGTCTCATGGTCACAAGAGTCTAACACCGTGGTGAGTGCTACGACTGGTGGTCTGTTGAGGCAATCAACGATGTGTTTGGTGCTTCCTGTTTTATACTTGATGTTGAGGTGGAATTGCTACAAGTATGTGGACCACTTTTGATGGCGGTCATTCTGCAATTTTCCCTGCGTCTGCATGAACTACAGTGGCTTATGATCAGTGTGGATGACTTTCTCCTTCCCAAGAATGTAATCTCTCCACTGGCAACATGCTTGCATAATGGAGTACATTTCTTTTTCATAAGTAGGGTACTTATGGACAGTATCTGACAGTGTCTCACTATGATAGGCCACAGGGTGGCCGTGTTGAGTGAGAACGATGCCCACAACATAGTCTGAAGCATCTGTCTCAATCTCAAAGGGATGTTGCAGGTCTGGTAGTGAAAGTACTGGGGATGATCACAAGCGCTGCTTCAAATCATCAAACACTTGTTTTTGGGACCAGCCCCATGCAAATTTTACCTTACCACCACCCCTATTTATTTGGCTGAGGGCCCATGCAATATGTGAGAATCATAGAATGAACCTGCAGTAGAAATTGGCAAGGCCTAAGAAGATCCAAAGCTTAGTAAGTGTGGTTGGGGCTGGCCAGTCACGAATGACTTGGATGTTGGCTGGATCCACATCTACACCATGTTGATCAATGATGTAGCCCAGGTAATGGACCCTTTCCATGCCGAAATAGCATTTTTCCAAGATGGCGTATATCTTGTGCTGCCATAGGGTGTGAAAAACCTATTGAATATGTTGCAAGTGTTCATCCCAAGTCTTGTTGTAAATTAGAATGTCATCCATATACACCACTAGAAACGTATTGGTGAATGGTCGCAGGATATCATCCATCATCCTCATGAAACTGGCTGGAGAATTTGTCAAACCAAAGGGCATGACCAACCATTCAAAAAGGCCTTCCTTTCACTTGAAGGTAGTCTTCCATACATCTGTCTTTTCTATCGAGACTTGGTGGTAGCCAGACTTTAGAACAATCTTACTGAAGTATTTGGCCCCTGTAAGTTGATCAAGGAGGTCGTTGATTCGAGGAATCAGGTACCGATTTCTGACTGTGATTTTATTCAGATCCCAGTAATCAATAGAGAGTCGCCAGGTTCCATATTTCTTCTGTACCAGCATGATTGGGTTTCCCCAAGGAGATGAGCTAGGATGGATGTGCCCCTTGTGGAGAAGTTCTTGGATTTGTTGCTTGATCTCCTCATTATCTAACAAAGAGCGACGATAGACTGGCCCATTGGGAAAGGGTGTGCTAGGGGTCATATCGATGGGGTGCTTGACCTGGCAGTGCAGAAGTACCCCTATAGGTGAGGAGAAGATATCTGAGTATTCTTCCATGACCTTATCTTACTGCTTCTGCTATAAGGAGAGGTCGGTTGCAGAGACCCTATATGTGGCTATGATTTTTCGCTTATTCTGAGAGAGAATCACAAAGAAGACAAACTTACTCATCTAAGAAATGACCTTCCTCAATTTCTTAGCAGAGATCAAGGAAATAGCACTAGGTGGGACTGCCTCGGGTATCCTGTACAATTTCCTATTCAAAGTAATAATAACACTATGAGGCCTAGACTCATATACAACATGATGTTTCCATAAATAAGGTTGGCCCAAAAGAACATCAAAAACTTTGAGAGGAGAAACATCACACAATACCTCGTCTTTGAAGGGCTTGATGTCGTACGACAATCGACATTGTTGGCTGACGTGGAGATCGCTTCCTTGGCGGAGCCATGCAATGGTGTAGGTTTGTGGGTGCGACGTTGTTGGTAGGGCCAGCTACTTGATGACCTCTGCTGAGATGAGGTTCTTTTGGCTACCACTATCAACAATGAAGTGTAGTGGGGTTCCTTTTACCCACATCTGTGAATGGAAGAGGTGCTCTCCTTCTTCTGTCTCATTTGGTTCACCACACTGGAACTTAGTGATAGCAACTGTGGCACTAGGTTCTGCGTCAATTATCTGTCTTCCCCTTTCTAGTTCTGGCTCAAAGTTAGAATTTGCATCTGATTTAGAGGCTTTCACTTCAGCCACTAGCAACAACTTTGAGCAATGGTCAGCAGTGTTATGCCAAGGGCTCTTATGGAAGTCGCACCACTTCTCGGTGTCTTTCTTTGTCTTTCCAGCGTCCTTCTTTGCTTGCGGCTTAGACTGGTTGTCTTGGTACTATCCATATTTTTTCTATCCTTTATTCTATGGGTTGGGGCCACCCTTTCCTAGCTTTTGTTGTGAGGGGTTCCCAGGCACAAATAGTTGTGTCTTTTGTTTGAATTTCTGCTCGATTTTGACGACGTATCAGTAGGCCGTGCCCAAGGATGAGATGTCCAGAAACTCCATTTCGGTCTAGATGTATCTATGCAGAACACCATGATACTTGAGCACCAGATGTCTCTCTAAATCTTTGATACCCAGCTTGGTGCGCAAGGTATGGAATATATTCATGAAATATGGCACTGCTTGGTCTCTTTCTTGCTGCAGTGTGGTCCATTTGGTATACAGGTCATCATAACTTTCGACAGTGTAGTATGGTTCCTTAACAGAATCCTTGAAGGATTCCCAGGTGGCCGTGACTGAAAATAGTGAGGGTTCATATGTTTCCTTTTGGTTACATAATGTTTCCCACCAATATTTGACATGGGGAACGACTTTGAGGAGTGAAAAAGTAATCTTTTCTCTATTCGAAAAGTTATCGACAGAAAAATACCCTTCTAGTAGATTCAACCACTTGTCTATAGCATTTTCATCTATCTAACCTTCAAATATAGGAATATCAAAGTTTATGTGTACCTTGAAGGGGGCAGTGCCTCCGTTCAAATAAGATGCATCGCCTGTTGGTAGCCGCCGAAGGATTTGTGAAAAACTATCCATCATTGCGTTCCTCGGTTGTGTGAGGGCTTCCTCAATCAATAGTTTGAAAGGATCTATTGTCCTATCATATTTCTTTTGTCCTACCATGAGAGGTCACTTGGGCATGCGAGAGTTTTTTTCCTCAAGAGAAACAAGCTCAAGACCCAAGTCTTTGTACTCCGACCTCGTTGGGGACATGCATTAAGATGACAAGGAGCAGACCCACTGACTTGGATTTTATGAGAAGAATGAAATGAATACAGATTATTAACAGGTGCTTAACACAAAATAACGAAGATATAGTAAAACTGGTTTTCTATTCAATAAAGAAATAAGATGGAGATTGTAAAATGCAGCAGAAACAAGCTTGTTGGAATGGTGGCGGCTTATCTCTGAGAAGAGATGTGACATTTGCACTCGTTCACAAAAAGATGATTACAATGAGGCTCTGAAGGCCTTTTTACAATAATCAAGAATGCCAAAAATCCCTAGACATCCAAAAACCTAACCCTAGGAGATGAAGTGCCAAAAGTCACGTGGGCCTCATTTGGGTAAGTTAGTACATCAACTTCCCAGGGTCGTAACTTTTGCATACAATCTCCGTTTTAGGCGTATGATAGCCCATTGGAAATATTTTTCCGAGGAATACAACAGTTATGAAAAATTTCATGATGAAAATTTGGGACCGCAACATACCCCAAAAAACATCTTTTAGGGCCTCAAAACGGCTTCGGAAGTCCAGGACCTGAAAAACTGCTAAAAATAGTAAATTATCAAAATTGCTAGAAAGTTGTTCTGAGCCAGATGGAAAAGGTGGGTGGCCACCGCAATCCACTTGTATCATATTTACTTCAATTCCCCTCTACCTCCATCTCAATCCCCCTAGGGTCACCAGGATCGCCTCCCTAGAGTGACCTAGTCACCCTTGAAGTGCGGGACCTACATCGAGGTGACATTGGGTGTAGGATTCTCAAGTTGTAGAACTTGTTTCGTGGTTGGGTCGGGATCAAATCTATCGATCGTCTCTAAATTTATGATGAAATATATGAGTATTATGAATCAATATGACAATACTAGATTCAAAACACTTCTGACCAGCATAAACATTTCACAAAAAATGCACCTATTGATTAACAGACGATGCCCTTCCTTACATATTTATATTCACAAAAAACATTACAGTGCATAAGCTATCAACTCTTCAATCCTCTTATACATGCCGAATATAATAATTGCATATTCTAGATAGGACGATTGGAAACCTTATGTAAACTTAAAATGACGTGTGATACAGATTTATACTGGATATAGATGGTTGTCGATGGGATCAATATAATCCCATATAAAATACTTTAGATGGGATTGGGATTATTTTTTTTCTTAGATAGTGTTTTGTAGGGTGAGCAGTAGTATTCATCCTACTAACAAAATCCAACGTCTTATACATCATTGACTGTAACATTCAACACTACTTTGCTACCTAAGTCAACACTACTTTTCTACCTAAGTCAATCTCCTCCTTTCTTACATGTTATTACACCATCCACCACAACATTCAATACTACTTTTTCAGTTCCAATGTCCACTGCAACATTCAATATTACTTTTTCAACTAAGTCAATCCCCTCATTCCTCATTTCTTACATGTTCTTACACCATCCACCATAACATCCCATACTACTTTTCCAAATTCAACCTCTTATACATCATTTTTCCACCTAATTCAATCTCCTCATTTCTTACATGCTTTTACACCATCCACCACAACATTCAATACTAAATTGTCAAATGCTACAACTTATAAATCATCAACTATAACATTCAATACTATTTTTCCACCTCAGTGGATCCTCTCATTTCTTACATGTTCTTACACCATCCATTACATTGCCACCAATTCAATGCCCTCATGTTCTTACATGAGGATCATGTAAGGTTCTAAATGAATGATCAACCGGAGAATTCAATGCTACATTGCCATGACAAGTCAATCCCCCCATTTATTACATCCTCTAAAGTTCTAAATGATTCCTTTCTGAAAAAAAATCCCTTTCTCTCTATAAAAGGCAAAGAAAATAATCGTTTCTTTTTCTTTCTCTAAATCCTTAGTTACCGATCTTACACCTAATGTTATTATCCGTAGGCCCCTCACTATATAATTGAAAAAAATGTACTTTGTTTACTTTTCTTAGGTGGTCATATTTGATTTATATAGCATATGGCCAATTTAAACAACCTCGACATAGACAATTTAAAAAACCTAGGAATATTTGATTTATAGAACATATGGTCCACTTAAACAACCTCAACATCTTGTTAATTGTGTTATGAAGTTAACAATTCTCTTCTCTAACCTCCATTCTTCATCGACACGAGTAGGTTTAAGTTTAGAGGCATGCGGGGTTTAGATTTTATACATACCCTACCCCGCTTTGGATTTGAACTTGTGACCTCTTAAGAGGAAACACATGTTCTTAACCATTAGGCTCACTCACAATGTATACATATGATCAACTAAAACACTATAATATAAAATTTAACATATGATCAACTAAAACACTATAATATAAAATTTAATGTTGATGATGTTCTTAAGATAAAAAATGTTTATCTCACAAAAGATTGAATATGTTAAATATTTTTCAAAATGTCGTTGTTATCATTGAACATAGTGGAAAAGGAAGTACCAAGGTTCTTATGGTTTACATAAGTCAGAAGACCTTCAAGAGTAGTTAAGTTAGTAGGGTATGAAGAGTAGTTATGTTATGAAATTTAGTGAATTTAGGTCTTAATATATTTAAGGGAATGCCACTTTAAAATGAAATATTGTTCATCCTCATCCTCTTGTTGTTGGAATATTTCCAGGAAGAAGGCAGAGTATGCTTGTTTTTCATTGATGGAAAGATCAACACGATGAGTGTATACTTGTTTACCAATGATAGCAAGATCAACAACGCAATGATAATGGCATGGAAAGAAAAGAAGTGTAAGCTCAGGAGGAGGAGTGACAATGGTCGTCGGATCAGAGTCCAGACATGAGGAATGCACAGAGGAGGATATTAGACCTCAACTGTTGATCGAATCTTGAAGGACCAACAACCGTTGGATCCAGAGATAAATGCACAAAGGTTAAGCCTTTGATGAGCATGGGAGAGCGGGCTTGTCAAATTCCCAAAGTCCCAAAGTAAGCAGGGACCATCCATCATCAAGACTGACATGTGGCAAATGATCCACAACTCTAGAGAAAATCACTTCAAAATTTTCTCAGTTTAATATTTGAAATCCCTGAAGTCCAGAGAGCCAAAGAGCCGGAGTAAATGCCAGTCGTCGGATAAATTTAGAGTGGAAGGACAGGATAAGCTAGCAAATTTGCATCATAGAAATATCGAGTCGTCGATCCAAGATCTTGATCGAATGAACAACATTCACTCTGGATATAGAGATTTGAGGAGGTTACGCTCCTGGATGTTTGAGATTTGAAATCCCCGGAATGCGAAGTTTCGTCAGTCGTTGGATTTGGAGATCAGGCAATGATCGTTAGATTAGGAAGATCTATGTCATCATACCACATCAGCAAGGACCTATGGCAGACCAAGTCAATAATGATACGTGCTGCAATCAGACAATGACAAGTGTCAAGTTGATTCAACATTTCATGTATGTGGAAATCATAAATCCGAGTGACATGTGGCAGTTGCTCGGCTCGTGAAAAAACATTGAGTGACACAAGAGTTACATCACTTCAGAATTTTTACCACCAGTAGATGCCCTAAGTCCCAAAGTCCCAAAGGGCGAAGTCCTAGAGTGGAGGATAGCCATTGGATTAAAGAGGACATGCGTCAGTGGATTGTCAACTCTGGGAAAAAGCAAAGGAAGGATGACCGAAAGTTGAGAGTTGAGATTGTCGAACCCCAAATACCTGAAGGGATTGTGACCGCCAATCCAAATGGGACACACATCATTGGATTGTGAAATCCCGATGAAATTCTCTAAGAGAAAATGAGAGTTTGAGAATTGAATGTCCCGAAGACCAGACTCGCGAAGGAGATCCTGATCGTAGATTAAGGAGGATAGGTGTTAGCAGATCTTCCATTACGGAAGATATCTAGTCAACAACAACAGGGTTGGCTCACGTTCAAACACTCAACATGCGAGGTCATGATTTGATCACAACCATCAATTGAGGAATGTCGTGGGCCGTTGATTAGGAATGAAAAATTTCACAAGCTCATGAAACATGAAACGCTTGAATGCTCGGCCCCTTCTTATAACTCATGGTAACAACAGAGGAAGAGAACTGAAGGAGTTAGCACTGCTAAGCTCCATTTCGGAGTTTCACGTTTTGGGAGTTTGGAAGAAACTCACAGTAGGAGGTCACGATATGAGAAATCGTGAAATCACTTTATGTTTAGCATTCGGTCACAGCCAGTGGCCATATGGGATAAACGTGAGACCCTGCGGATGTAATCCAATGGTGCTAGTTAAATGGGAATTTGATCGAAGGGTTATTGTTTCACCTCATAGTTAATTTTTTCGTTACGATTTAGTTAGCAGAACTGAATCATATTTCTTGGATGTTTGACGATTCAGTTGTTGATGGGTTTCCTTAGATAATTGTGGTGTAACTGAATCTGTAGTATAACATAAAAGGGAAATGATATGATGGTGTGAGGTTGGATATTCTAACTGAAAAATGAGTTGAACTATAAGAAAGGTAAAATTAAAATATTTGCAGTGTGAGATCAAACTTAGAGATGAGAAACATAAGTTGAACAAACAGAAGAAGAGCAGATTTGCAGAACAGACAGAAGAATAGCATAATTGCAAAACAAATAGAAGCAGACTAGATTTACAGAATAGAGAAGAATCAGTAAGAATTGTTATATCTTTATTGTTGATTATACAGTAAAAAATTCATAATCAGGGAGTTAGGGTGGTGCTAGGGACTCCGAAGGGAGGACTGTGGTCCTCTGGTATTCAATTTGGTTATTGAATATTGGAAGTTGTATCTTCCATATAGTTGTGGCTAGAAAACAGGGTGGCAGGGTGGTGCTAGGGAAAACACAGAGTTTTCTGTATGCAAGTTGGTGCTTGTATAAGTTCAGTTGGTGCTGGAACATTTAGGGAGTTGATGATTCCTTCTAGTGGCTACTAGAGAAACCAGAGAGTTGGTGCGCTAAACAAGTTGGAGCTTGTAAAAAAGAGGTAGTAGCCTCACATTGAGTTGGTGCTCAAAGATAGATGATGTACATAACTTAAAAGATTGTCTATCATTCGAAGAAGAAGAGGTTTTCTCCCTTTATGGATTTCCTCGTGAAAATCTATCTATTATTATATCTTATGTGTGACTAATGTTCATTATTTATGTTGTTCATATCTTGTATAATATTGATGGTCACTTGGAGAAGATTGAAAAATGTTTTAATAGACATAATATTCTTTAAGCACAGTAACAACTGATTCACCCCCCCTCTCATTTGTCTTAGTAATTTCAACAATTGGTATCAGAGCACGTTCCTTTTATTTAAAGGTAGATCTGTAAGCTTAAACATGACAAGTCATGAAGGGACTTCAGCCAATAAACCTCCTCTATTTGATGGAAAAAAAAATTCCTTCTGGAAAGTTATAATGAGAACATACATAATGGCCTTAGGTGCTGATGTTTGGTATGTAGTAGAAACTGGTTATATAAATCCTGTTGTACTAGGTTCTAAAGATGATAAGTTGGAATTAAGTTTCAATGCAAAGGCAATGAATGCTATATTGAATGGAATTGTTGAAGCTGAGTTTGTAAAAGTGATGCATCTTGAATTTGCCAAAGAAATGTGGGATAAACTTATTAGCAGTTATGAAGGAAATGAGAAAGTAAAAGATGCCAAACTTCAAACATATAGATTTAAATTTGGACCACTAAAGATGAATGAGGATGAAACAGTTAGTAAGTATTTTTTAAGAGTTGAAGATCTTGTGAATGCCATGAAGGGTCTTGGTGAGAATATTGAATATGTATTTTTAGTTCAGAAGATTTTAAGATCTCTACTTGATAGATTTAATCCAAAATTTTCTGCAATAGAAGAATTAAATGATCTTAAAACTTTGTCTATATATCAAATCCTAGGAACTCTAAATGCATATGAAATGAGAATTGGTAAAGATAAATCCATCACTAGAGAATCATCTTTTAAAGTAGACAAGAATATTGATTCAGAATTAGATGATATTGAAGCAAAATTTGTGAGAAGGTTAAAGAAAGGATCAGGAAAATATCAAGGCAAGTTGCCCTTCAAATGTTTTAACTGTGGTAATATAGGTCATTTTTCAAATAAGTGTCCTCACAAGAAAAGGGACCAGAACTCTCATGATGAAAAGAAATACAAATTTAAGAAATATGGTAAAAACAAAAGTTAGTGTGCAAACAATGACGACTCCTCAGAAGACATAGATAGTGATTCATCCTACGAAGACAAAGTGAATGATTTTATGCTTATGTATATGGGATATCTTGATGATGAACACACAAGAGGTGACATGGATGATGAAGAAGCTGTGGTGGATATGGAAGCTGAATTAATCAGTGCCTTGGAAGAAATTGACAGACTCAGATTTAAGAAGAGAAAACAAAAAGAGTTGTTGATGCAGTTTAAAATGAATGGTAAAAAACCTGATGAAGACTTTTCCTTGCTAAAATTGGAGTTAGAAGAGGCAAATAGAATAGAGGACATTCTGAAACAACAATTATAAGATAAGAAAGAGAGATGTGAAGCCTTAGAAGAAGAAATAGTAAAAACCATAAAAGAGATGGAGAAGTTTAAGGCATTGTATCACCAAAATCTATCAAGTATTAAATCCTTAGAACAATTAACCTCCATTCTAAATCAACAAAGGAATCCAAAGTTGAAATATTTCTTGGGTTATGAAGAAGGATCAAGTAGTGATCAACCAAGTAACACAAAATCCATCAAGTTTGTCAAATATACAATCATTCACAATAACCACTCTGCAGAGACAAAGAAAGATAATCAGTCACCAAGAAGGAATGAAAAGAAAAGTACCAGAACCGAATCTGTAGATCAAAGAAATAACACAAACACATCCTTTGGTCAAAGAAATCATCAACATGGAAGGAATCGACTCATTCAAAGAAGACAACCATTTTCCAGGTACAAAGGATTTTTCTATGGATATTGTTTTTACTGTTCCAACTTTGGTCACAAAGTTGTAAATTGTTCTTTAAGATTTAGATATGAGCAATAAATATACTCAAGGAGTAATTATCTACCACAACAAAGATTGAGACATCCAAGTAACAAACAACCACAAACTACAAATCATGTCATGGTTGGTAAAAAGATGCAGGTTAAACATAACAAAAGTTATGAGCATAACAATCGTTTTGATTTGTTATTCAATGAACCAGAATGTTACACCTACCATAATTATGGATCTAAAGCTGCAGATTGTTTCTTATGGAATTATTAGCCAGAATTGAATCCCACTACTGAAAATTTCAAGGTTTGGAAGAAGAAAGAAGATGACAATTGTGGACTAGCGTTATCAGCCCAAAGTCCAAAGAATCCCTGGTATACTGACAGTGGATGTTCCAAACATATGACTGGAGACAAAAGTAAGTGTCTAACTCTAAGTGATATCAAATCAGGAAATGTAACTTTTGGAAATGATGCACCAAGAAAATAAAAGGTAAAGGAATAGTAAGTCTGAGTAGTGGCAAAGGAAAAGCACAAGATGTGTTGTTTGTAAACGGTCTGAAACATAATATACTAAGTGCCATTCAAGTTTGTGACAAAGGATGTGAAGTTATTTTTACTTATAAAGATTGTAAAATAAAGTTTGTGAATTCAGGACAGTTGGTTGCAAAAGGGATAAGAACAGAAAACAATGTCTATGTGTTAAAAGAAGAAAAATAAGAATGTCACTTAAGAAAGTATGATGAAAGTTGGATATGGAATACGAGACTTGGACACCTAAATTTTAATCATTTAATCAAGATTAGAGACAATGGGGCAGTAAAAGATCTTCCAAAGATATCAAAGACATATGATTATGTTTGTAAACCTTGGTAGATAGGAAAGCTTACTCGGACACAGTTCAAATCTAAAAAATTTCCTTGAACAGAAAAACCTCTCCAGTTAGTACATATGGATTTATGTGGACCTTCAAGAAAAGAAGGTACAGGAAAAGAAAACTATTTTATGTTGATTATTGATGATTATTCTAGACTAACATGGGTTTCATTTTTGAAGGAAAAATCTAAAGAATTTGAAAAATTCAAAGTGTTAAAGGCTCTGAATGAGAATCAAACAGGAAAAAGATTGAAGGTAGTAAGGTTTGATAGAGGAGGAGAGTTTAGTTCATGGAACTTAAAAGAGTTCTATAATAAACATGGAATCAAGTGAGAGTACACTATTCCAAGGACTCCACATCAAAATGGAGTAGTTGAGAGGCAAAATAGATCAGTTCAACATATGGAAATATCAATGATGAATGAAAGGAATATTGCTCATACATATTGGGTAGAAACAATTCATATAGTTGTTCATATCCTTAACAAAGATCATCTCAGGCCACACAATGACAAGACTCCTTATGAACTATGGTTTGGAAGACCTGCTTCAATCAAGCAGTTTAAAGTCTTTGGGAGTAAATGTTATATCAAGAATAATGATTAAAATATTGGCAAATATGATGATAGGCTTGATGAAGGTATCTTCTTAGGCTATTCTACAAATAGTAAAGGATACAGATGTTATAATAAGAGGCTGCATAAATTGGCTGATTGTATCGACATAAAAGTTGATGAATAAATCACGGTATGAAATTTAAGCAGTGTTGAACCAATCACATAAGATATAGTTGAAGATGAAGATGAATAGGTCCAAGGATTAGAAAGAGAAGAATCTGAATTAGATGAAGATACAAATACTCAGGATGACAAAAATCAGCAGAAAGAAACAAAACCACCTCTCAAAATTGTTAGAAAAAATCATCCTGAAAATCAAATAATTGGAGATATAAATAAAGGAGTTCAGACAAGAAGGAAATTGATTAAAGACTCAGAACAATATCAAGTTGTTTTTCTATCTATGATTGAACCTAAAAATTTTGATGAAGCCAGGAAGCATGATGATTGGATTAGAGCTATGAATGAAGAGCTTGATCAAATTGCAAAGAACAATACTTGGGATCTTGTTCCTAGACCTGAAGATAAGAATGTAATAGGATCCAAATGTGTATTCAAGAATAAAATGAATGAAAAAGGACTAGTTGTTAGGAATAAAGCCAGATTTGTCTGTAAAGGGTATGCACAAGTTGAAGGATAGGATTTGGATGAAACCTTTGCACCATTGGAAAGATTGGAAGCCATCCGAATGTTTCTTTCATACTCATGTCATAATAACTTTAAAATATATAATATGGATGTTAAGTCATATTTTCTTAATGGATATCTAGAGGAAGATGTATATATGGAGAAACCTGAAGGATTCTCACTGACAAATAATCCTGATTATGTCTGCAAGATGAAGAAGGTTTTATATGGGATGAAACAAGAACCATGAGCTTGGTATTATAGATTGGACAAATTCTTACAAGACAAAGGGTTCAAGAAAGGTACAATTGACAACAATCTATACATTAAGTCTGAAGGTGGTGATTTACTTGTTGTTTTGGTTTATGTAGATGACATTATTTTTGGATGTACTAATGATTCTTCTGTCCAATGGTTTTCTAACTCTATGAAAATAGAGTTTGAGATTTCCATGATAGGAGAATTGTCATAGTTTCTTGGCTTACAAGTAAATCAGAGTTCTGCAAGAATATTTGTCTCTCAAGAAAAATATTTGAAAGAGATGTTGAAGAAATTTCAGATGGAAGACTCTTCTCCTGTTAGTACACCTATCGTGGTTGGTTTCAAGCTCAATAAAGATGATATGTCACCATATGTTGATCAAAGGGAATGTCGATCAATGATAGACAGTCTTATGTACATCACAACATCCCATCCTAATATGATGCAAGATGTTGGAATGGTAGGTCATTATCAGTCTGCTCCTAAACAAAGTCATTTAGTAGCTCTAACAAGGATATTCAAATACCTGAAGGGAAAAATGACTTATGGTCTATGTTATCTTAGAAATCAGAATTTTCAGTTAACTTCTTATTCAGATGTTGATTGGGAAAATTTTGTGGATGAGAGAAAGAGCACCAGTGGAGGTACATTCTTCCTGGGTGACTTGTTAGTACTATGGATTAGTAAGAAGTAGGGATCTATTTCATTATCAACTACAGAGGTAGAATACATTGCTTTTGCTACTTGTTGCACTCAAATTTTATGGATGATACAAACTCTTATATATTTGAAGGTATATTATATTGATCCCATCCCACTTCACTGTGATAACACCAGTGCCATTAGTGTCTCCAAGAATCTTGTTCTTCATTCGAAGACTAAGAATATACCAATCAAATATCATTTTCTTAGAGAGTAGGTTACATACAGAGTTGTTCAGCTGAATTATATTCCTTCCATGGAATAGATAGCTGACATCTTTACTAAAACATTAGTAGTGACACCTTCTAGATATCTTTGTTAGAAGTTGGGGGTTATATCTTCTTTTTTCTAATATGTTCACCTTGTCAGGGGGAGTATGTGCTTGTCGCATATTTGATACCTTTGAGATGTACTACAACAACTCAGGGGGAGTGTGTTTCTTCTTTGACATTGATGTCAAAGGGGGAGAACAAGTGTGGTAATGGTAAGGATGCTATAGTGGTATGGTTGGATGTCCAAGAAGAATAGTGCAGTTCTTCAGGTTCTTCAAGGTTTCCATCAATGCCAAAGGGGGATATTGTTGGAATATTTACAGACAGAAGACAAAGTATACTTGGTTTTCATTGATGGAAATATCAACACAATGAGTGTATACTTGTTTACCAATGATAGTAAGACCAGCAGTGCAACGATAATGGCATGGCAAGAACAGAAGTGTAAGATCAGTAGGAGGAGTGACAATGGTCATCGGATCAGAGTCCAAATAGGAGGAACGCATAGAGGAGAAGATTAGACCTCAACTGTCGATCGGAGCACGAAGGACCAATAACCGTTGGATCCATAGATAAATGCACAAAGTTTAAGCCTTTGATGAGCATAGGAGAGAGGACCTGTCAAAGTCTCGAAGTAAGCATGGATAGTCCATCATCAAGATTGAAAGGTGGCACACGATCCACAACTCCAGAGAAAATCACTTCGAAAGTTTCTCAATTTGATATTTGAAATCCATGAAGTCCGGAGAGCCAGAGAACCAGAGTAAACATCATTCGTCAAATAAATTTCGAGTGGAAGGATAGGATAAGCTAGCAAAGTTGCATCACAGAAAGATTGAGTCATCGATCGAAGATCTTGATCGAATGAACGAAATTCACTCTAGATATAGAGATGCGAGGAGGTTACACTCCTGAATGTTTGAGATTTGAAATCCCCAGAATGTGAAGTTCTGTCAGCCGTCAGATCTGGAGATCAAACAATGATTGTTATATCAGAGAGATCTACGTCAGCAAACCACGTCATCAAGGACCCATGGTAGACCAAATTAGAAAGGACACGTGGCACAATCAGACAATGAAAAGTGTCAAGTTTATTCGACATTTCAGGTATGTGGAAATCACAAATCTGAGTGACAAGTGGCATCTTCTCGACTCGTGACATATCATTGAGTGATGCGAGAGTTACATCACTCTAAGAGTTTTTCTTAGAGATTTTTACCACCAATAGATGCCCTAAGTCCAGAAGTTGCGGAGAGGAGGATAGCCATTGGATTAAAGAGGACATGCGTCAGTGGATTGTCAACTCTGAGAAAAGTGAAGGAAGGATACAAAAAAGTTGAGAGTTGATATTGTCAAGCCCTGGATACCCAAAGGGGTTGTGACCTTGATCCAAAAGGGACACGTGTCATTGGATTTTGGAATCTGTGTGAAATGCTTCGAGAGAAAACGAGATTTTGAGAATTGAAAATCCTAAAGTTCGGACTTGTGGAGGAGATCCTGATCATAGATTAAGGAGGACAGGTGTTAGCAGATCTTCCATTCCGAAATATATCCAGTCAACAACAACAGGGTTGGCTCATGTTCAAACACCTAACACGTGAGGTCATGATTTGATCACAACCGTCGATTGAGGAATGTCATGGGTCATTGATCAGGCATGACGAAGTTTACAAGATCGCGAAACACGAAGTGCTCGAATGCTTGGCCCTAGTCATAACTTGTGGTCACATTAGAGGAAGAGAAGTGAAGGAGTTAGCATTGATAAGCTCCATTTCGTAGTTTCACATTTCGGAAGTTTGGAAGCAACTCACAGTAGGAGGTTGTGATATGTGAAATCATGAAATCACTTTATGTTTAGCATTCGGTCACAACCAGTGGCCATATGGGATAAACGCGAGACCCTGTGGATGTAATCCAATGGTGTTGGCTAATTGGGAATTTGATCAAAGGGCTACTATTTCACCTCACAGTTAATTGTTCAGTTATGATTCAGTTAGCAGAACTGAATCATAGTTCTTGGATGTTTGACAATTCAGTTGCTGATGCATTTCATTGGAGAATCGTGGTGTAACTGAATCTGTAGTATAGCATAAAAGGGAAATGATATAACAATGTGAGGTTGGTTGTTCTAACTGAAAAATGAGTTGAACTATAAGAAAGGTAAAATTACAGTATGCGCAGTGTGAGATCAAACTCAGAGATGAGAAACAGAAGCTTAACAGACAAAAGAAGAGAAGATTTGCAGAATAGACAGAAGAAGAGCATAATTGTAGAACAGATAGAAGGAGACCAAATTTACAGAACAGAGAAGAATCAGTAAGAATTGATATATCTGTATTGTTGATTATATAGTCAAAAATTCATAATCAGAGAGGTAGGGTGGTACTAGGGAGGACTGTGGTCTTCTGGTATTCAAGTTGGTTCTTGAATATTGGAAGTTGTATCTTCCATATAGTTGTAGCTAGAAAACAGGGTGGCAAGGTGGTGCTAGGGAAAACACAGAGTTTTCTGTATGCAAGTTGGTGCTTGTATAAGTTTAGTTGGTGCTGGAACATTTAGGGAGTTGATGCTTCCTTCTTGTGGGTGCTAGAGAAACTAGAGAGTTGGTGCTCTCAACAAGTTAGAGCTTGTAAAATAGAGTTAGTAGCCTCACATTGAGTTGGTGCTCAAATATAAATGATGTACAGAAATTAAAAGACTGCCTATCATTCGAAGAAGAAGAGGTTTTCTCCCTTTATGGGTTTCCTCATGAAAATATGTCTCTGAGTATATCTTATGTGTGACTGATGTTCATTATTTATGTTGTTCATATCTTGTATAATATTGATGGTCACTTGGGGAATATTGAAAAAATGTTTTAATAGACATAATATTGTTTAAGAAAAGTAACAACCGATTCACCCCCACTCTCAGTTGTCTTAGTAATTTCAACACTTGTATCACAAAATTTACAAATCCCCTAATGCCAAGGTGTTTTTGACTAGTTTCACCATGTAGGTTAAGATCATTGATCTTGATTTTAGTGATATGCATTTTGTATTTTAAACTCATAATGTTGGAAAAGTAGTTTTTATTAGCCAAATCATTAAATTAATAAAGTATTTGTAATGTTTCAACTTCCTTCCACTTATTAATGGTTTCTTTCTCAAGGTCTTATCTTTAAACTTCACACAAATGTAAGATTTAATATAATCAACATTATTAATTTGATTGTCATCTATTATGTTAGAATAATTAAGCCAAACTTTTGAAACTCAACTCTAATTTCTCTTAAGCTTGTGGTGGCCATTGTTTATGTTGGAAGATTGGTTGTTGTCATTGATGTCAACCCTAGTCATGGGTTTTGGACCGCAAGATTGATAAAGGTATTTGGACATGAAGGAAAAAACACATGCATATAAAACACCCATGAATGGATAGTATACATCATGTTGTTTCCAGTGGTATGTGGCACGCCACATGCATCCTCATGGTTTAGGAGAAATGAATTTTTGAAGATGACAAAGTGAATTGAAGAAGGAAGTACATGTAGGTCCTGAAGATAATTAAAGAAAATAATTACAAAATACGAAAGTGTCAAGTCGTCCCTAATGTTAAAAGGAAGTGAAATAAATGGTATAAATAAACATCATTATACATTCATTTTGATACAAGTCGAATTTAAGAGGAAATAATAAGTAAAGAAGGTCGGATTTCAAGGGAGGATGAAGTCTTTTGGTGATGTGTTCTAAGGTATGTTAGTTTTCAGGTCATCTTACCATTTTTTCTATAACTTTTTTTCTAGAATGATTCAGATGGTGAAATCACTATGGTATTGAGAATACATATCAAGGTACCTCTGTTAAAAATTTCAGCTCTTGATTCGCTACAACTATGGAGATACACTCTGAGGAAGATAGGGTTTGTGACCAGTCCTGAAGCTAGTCAATAAACAGATGTTCCAGGTAAAATAGTCATAACTTCTTCATCGAGAATCCAAATGAAGTGGGAAAATTTTCATTAGAAAGAGTATAGACTTTAGTTTATTGTGTGATTGTTTCATAATTGGATGTTAATTATTGAGCGGCGTGGGGCATTACAGTAAGTTCTCTCTCCTGAATAGACGAGAATTGAATAAAGTCTACCATTCTTTCTATAACTCTTTTGGGGGAGGATTCAAGAAGAGAAACTTGGAGGTTCAGAGGCCTGACTAAGTAATATTATCCTATAGGATCCAGAGTACTCAAGGGTGAAATTGCATAAATTGAAGAAGTTCGAGAGCATTATTGGGTTCTATGTATTGATTGGTTGATGGTGATGATTTAATGTAAAGTTTATTATCTCTCATATATTCTTGGGTGGAAAGGAAGGGGCAAGGATGGAGAGTTCAAATCTATCTTGATATTGGAGGATTGTATCTCCCTCTTGGAGTTTATCCCTCCTTTACATTTGGAAGTTGTAGCTACAGCACAGGAAGTCATTACTACTTGAACAATAACTTATTGATTATTTCTCATATATTGTGCATGGTGTATTATGGTGTATTGGTGCTTAACTCTTATACTATTTTCATTTCTCATTGGATATAAGTTGAATGGTTTAAATTATAAGTTGAAAAAAGGTTTTAAATTGTATTTGTCTTTGATTCACCCCCCTCTCTCAGTATCAACAATTGTACATCGAGAATAGATTTTAGCAGTGCAGGTTTAACCAACTTGGAAGGAAGATCCTAGGAAATGGAAGACAAAATTCCCAATGGGATTCCACCATTTGATGGAAACAATTTTGAATACTGGAGTAATATAATAATGGAAACTTACTTGAAATCTATAGGGAATATGTTTGGTTTTCATTTTCTTCAGGATACAATGCATTGAAGAAACCAAACACTGCAGAAGCTGAGAAGGAAGCAAAAAAGGAACAACAAATTGAAAATAGATACCATACGGATGGATTGACAGATTGAGTGAAATCCAAAGTGGGATCATGTGAATCATCAAAATATCTTTGGGACAAACTACAAAAAAATTTATGTAAGGGAAGATGTAGAAGAATAACAAGAAGAAGAAGAAGTTAAAACAAAATTACAACATCTTAGATTTCAAAGAAGAAAATGAGAGGTCAGGTTCTTTTGTTTTAGTTGTGAAAGAGCAGGTCATGTTGAATTTGAATTTCCTCATGAAGGATTGAAAATGACTTGAAGAAGAAAAATTCCAATGAAGAAGAAAGAAATCATGAAAGAAAAAATTATTCAACAAAGAAGATGAGGAGAATCTTAAAAATTGAGAAGCATGTTGAGATTGAAATAGCAAGCTCAAAGAGACACACAAAGAAAAATAAGAAGTGGATTGGTTAGTTGTGAAAGAGGTTTTGAAATCTTGAAGGGAAACAATTAGAAGGCATTGAAAACTAGAGGAAACCATTTCCTTGAAAACTCTACTCGAAGAAGAAAGAAGAATAGAATGGGAATGTCCAAATGATGAAGAAAAAACAAGATTGTGAGAAACTTGAACAAGAAGTTGTCTCATTGAGGAAGAGCAAGTAAACTCTCAGAAGTGCCAAAGACTTAACACATCTTGGATGCATGGGTGAAAATTCATACAAAGAGATGCAAAATACCAACAAGAAGGTTGAAGAAAGAGCTACCACTGAGGAGCCGGTTGATGAAATTGGACGAGGGATACGAGAAAAGAAGGAATGATTACAAAGAGATTAATATCCAAGAAGACCTCCTACCTTTGGGAATCAAAGAAGATTCAATTAGTATGAAGGAAACTACAGAAGAATAGATCATATGAAGACGGATGGACTACATCACAAAGAAGCCCACCCTCCAAGGTATCAAAATTTATTTCTTGGTCATTGTTATACTTGCAAAATTTTTGGACATAAGGAATTAATTCTTGAGGAATCAATGAAAGGAGAACATATGCAAGAAACATGAATAGATTAATGAAATAGAAGATATGGAAATAATCATGGATTTGTCAACATAGGTTGTAATTCATTTCCCCATTGATGGACAAAATATTGCATGCTACCAATGTAATTATCTTGGTCTAAAAGCGAGGCTATGAGATATATGAATGAAGATGTCCCTATGCCAACCACAATATGGAGAGAAGAGATTCAAACAATGAAGATTGTCGAAAAACATTGACCACTGAAGAATGTAAATAAGAATATGAATGTAATTTACATAGGCGATTGGATGCTCTTCACCTGTAATAGGGGGATCAAGACAAATTCATCATCGACTTGAAGAGAAAGGGTAGCAATGTTGCATTTGGAGATGACTCATTTGCCAAAATACTTGGAAAGGTGTGAGTAGAGCTTGGAAGAAAAATGTAAAAACAAAGAATGTTCTATTGGTTGAAGAATTGAATCATAATATACTCAATATTAGTAGGAAATGTGTGATCAAGGATACACTCTTACATTTAACTCTCGAAATGTAAAATCAGAGGAGAAAATAACTTCGGAAGATTGGTTGCAACTACAACAAGAGACCGAACAACATATACATCCCTAGACATGAAGAGAAGAAATAAATCCACGAAAGGTTCTAAGGGAGAGAAAAGAGTCCCAAAGAATAAAATAAGGATGAAGTATTATTGTGTGCCACATGTTCAGGGAGAGCATTAAAGAGAGGAACACATTTTCCATTAAACTCAGGGAGAAGCCCTAACCTTGCCATTGATGTAAGGGGGAGAGAAATTGGGATCATGATGATAGGGGAGCATGAGTGTTTCCATCAATGACAAGGGGAGATTGTTGGAAAGATTGGTTTGTTGTTGTCATTGATAATGTCAACCCTAGTCATGGGTTTGGACCCATAAGATTGGAGATTGTTGGAAGATTGGTTGTTGTCATTGATGTCAACCCTAGTCATGGGTTTTGGACCGCAAGATTGATAAAGGTATTTGGACATGAAGGACAATGAACATGCATATACAACACCCATGAATGGATAGTATACATCATGTTTTTTCCGGTGGTATGTGGCACGTCATGTGGATCCTCATGGTTGAGGAGAAATGAAGTTTTTAAGATGACAAAGTGAATTGAAGAAGGAAGTATATGTAGGCCCTGAATATAATTAAAGAAAAGAATTACAAAATAAGAAAGTGTCAGGTTGGCCCTAATGTTAAAAGGAAGTGACATAAATGGTATAAATAAACATCATTATACATTCATTTTGAGACAAGTCAAATTTCAGAAGAAATAAGAAGTAAAGAAGGATGGATTTCAAGGGAGGATGAAGTCTTTTGGTGATGTGTTCTAAGGTATGTTATTTTCAGGTCATCTTACCATTTTTCCTATAAAAAAATTTCTAGAATGATTCAGATGGTGAAATTACTATGGTATTGAGAATACATATCAAGGTAACTTTGGTAAAAATTTCAGCTCTTGATTCACTATAATTATGGAGATACACTCTGTGGAAGATAGGGTTTGTGACCAATCCTGAAGTTAGTCAATAAATAGGTGTTCCGGGTACAACAATCATAACTTCTTCATAGAGAATACAAATGAAGTGGGACGAATTTCATTGGAAAGAGTACAGAATTTAGTTTCTTTTGTGTGAGTTTCCGAATCGGATGTTAATTATTAAGCGCATGGCATTCTGTGCAAGTTCACTCTCCTGAATATACCAGAATTGAATAATGTCCACCATTCTTTCTATAACCTCTTTTTGGGGAGGATTCAAGGAGTGAAAATTGGAGGAGTTTCAGAGAATACGTTGAGTAATATTATATGCAGTATCAGAGTACTCCAATAATTGAAGAAATGCAAAAATTGAAGAAGTCTCATGAAGCATTATCGGGTTCTAAGTGATGATTGGTTGATGGTGATGATTTAATGTAAAGTTTTATTATCTCTCATATAGTCTTGGGTGGAAGGAAGGGCAAGGATGGAGATTTCAACTCTCTCTTGATATTGGAGGATTGTATCTTCCTCTTGGATGTTTATCCCTCCCTTTACATTTGGAAGTTGTAGCTACCTTTGGAAGTCATTACATCCCTTGAACAATAACTATTGATTATTTCTCATATATTGTGCATGGTGTATTATGGTGTATTGGTGTAACTCTTATACTATTGTTCATTTCTCATTGGATATAGTTGAATGCTTTAAGTATAAGTTGAAAAAGGTTTTAAATTGTACTTGATACTGATTCACCCCCCTCTCAGTATCAACAGTTTATATTAGAAACATTCACAATGAGCATATCCTTTTTAACTTGAGGAACTTATATTATATTCTAGATGTCCTATCGTGGATTTCAATTGCACGAGATTCCGCATATCTTCAATAAAAATAATCAGGTAAGGAGTATTGCATTTAATATTAAAGTTATGGACTATAAAACATGCTTGGATTTGCTCAATTTTATTTGAAGTCTTTCTATCTAATACCAAAGAAAACAACATTTCAACACCTATTTTATAGACCATAGTAAGTTTTCCAATTGCGAATGATTCTCATATCCTCAGTTTGGTGCTAATTTAAATGACAATTGAAATCAATACCTAAGTATTTGTAATACTAGACCTCTTAACAGTGTCAACACCATACAAACTTTTCATCAATAGTAATAATGAGTTCATATTTTTTTCATAAATGTTAAAGAACTTTGAGTCATTGTTAATGATCCTTAATAGTTTTTGCAAGATCTTGAACTAGAAAAGAAAAAAATGTTTCCTTGAAATATAATATAGATATTAAATCCCTTGCCTTGATGTTTGTTGTTTCACTAGGTGGTGTGGGTGATGATATACATCAACTTTAGCTCTTGGTTTATTGGGCTTGGATTCTTCAACATGGTGGTCATTTGAGTCATATCTATCTCTTTGGATTCATTTGTATGCCCTTCCTGAGACTTTTCTTCATATTCCTCATGGGGCTCTTCTTTCAATTGAACCTCATATTCTGTAATTATTTTCCCTACAAGAAATTCTTTAGTTTCCCCCGTGGGCCCTTTCGGCTTACTAACAGATATATCTTGTAGTGTGATTTTCTTTTTCTTATACCAAACTTTGATAAACTTATTTTCCACATTAATATTAATCGTACCAATTAGTATTAATGGTACCACATTAATATTTTTCAAAATGTCATCATGATAATTGAACATATTGGAAAAGGAAGTGCCGAGGTTCTTATATGGCTTCCATAAGTCACGAGACCCTCAAGAGTAGTTAAGTTAGTAGGGTATGAAGAGTAGTTATGTTATGAAATTTAGTGAAGTTAGGTCTTAATATGTTTAAGGGCATGCCACTTTAAAATGAAATATTGTTCATCCTCATCCTCCTTTGTATAAAAAAGTTTACAAATCCCCTCATTCCAAGGTGTGTTTGACTAGTTTCACTTTGTAGGTTAAAATCATTTATCTTGATTTTAGTGATATGCATTTTGTTTTCTAAACTCATAATGTTGGAAAAGTAGTTTTGATTAGCCAAATCATTAAATTAATAAAACATTTGTAATGTTTCAACCTCCTCTTATTAATGGCTTGTTGCTCAAGGTCTTACCTTTAAACTTCCTAGGGATGTAAGATTTAATATAATCATTATTATTAATTTGATTGTCATATTTTATGCTCCAATAGTTAAGAAAAATTTTTGAAACTCAACTCCAAGTTCACTTATGTTTGTGGTGGCCACTATTTATACTAGAAGCAATAATAATGAGTAAATTATTTTTAACTTGAGCAACTTATATCATATTCTAGATGTCTTATTGTTAAGCCCTAGAAAAAACCTTATGTGAAGTTCAAAACCTCTTATTAATTCCTAGGTATTGAATTATTACATTTCTAGTGTTATATTTGTGTGTAGGCTAGAAAGCTTCATTGCACCATTTCCTTGTAATCTTACCCTTTGTCTCATATATATATATATATATATATATATATAGACCTAGTCTTAGCATCATCATATATTTCATCTTGTACATTCAAGATATTGTAAAAGGAGGTTTCCCCCTCCAAGTGGACTATTATTCATTGATTTTTTTATCATTCTCAAGGTGTTTGTTCATAACATTTGGTTTTAGAGCATCGATCATAGGGTTGTTTTGCTTCAAGTGAGACATATTGGAATTTTCGCTATAACATTTTTCGAGGATGATTCAGATAGTGAAATTTGGAGGTTACATAGGAGACACATCAAATTACCTCTAGTAAAAATTTCAGGTTTTCGTTCGTTACATTTTCGGAGATATAACTTATGGAAGATAGGTTTTTTTACTTATCCTGAATTCAGTTTTAAACGTGTCATCTTGGGATTTTCGCTATAACCTTTTTTCGGGGAGGTTTCAGATAGTATCATTTTTTGTATATTGAGGAAATATGTCATAGTTGTTGGATTACTGAGAGGGGGGGTGAATCAGTAATAGAGCAATATAATCCCTTTTAACCATATAATCCAAGTGCTATATAAATGAAGCATTATTATCCAATAACTGCATAGTAGATAAGAAATGAACAAATGAACAATCATACACATACACAGTACACCAGTGTTTTACGTGGAAACCCAAATCGGGAGAAAACCACGGAATGCTTTTTCTTATATGTC
>SNQJ01S0035055.1:34479-84420 GCA_010110895.2 Picea sitchensis | reverse complement strand
TTTACTTCTTATCAACCATGACAAAACAATAATGAGTCATATTTACATCAAACACTATTGGGTCCATTACCCAAAACTTTGTGCTACGGGTCTTTCTTCAAGGGTTGACATCAATGACAACCAACCTTAATCAACAATAGTACATGTGGTAAAAATTTCAGGTTCGGGTTCATTAAATTTTTGGATATATATAGTCCATGGAAGATGAGGTTTGTGACTAGTGTGAAAATCAATTATCTTGGCATTTTCACTGTAATGTTTTTTGAAGTTTCAAAATCCTGATTTGACATAGTGAATTAAATGTGGAATATTTTTCATAATTTGAATCATTACATTTTATAATATATTTCTTGTGGAAGTTAGGGGTTTTGCACAATTTATTTTCTATTTATTTTAAGATCATTTTTCGTGGTTAGCAAGCTCATTTTTTATACTATTTTAGAGGCATTTTCTGACATCTTTAAATAATTATTGATCTAGAAGATTGTTTTACGGTATTAAGGTCAACCTCATGAGGATATGAATTCTCATACATTTTTAGAGAGGTGTTAATCATCTTTTTCTAATGATTCTAAGAAAATAAAGTGAAAGAAAATAAAATCTGAGAAGGATCAAACTTTGTATTTTCATTCACATTCAAGGAAAAAACACCTGATATTTGGGACCAAGTGTTTTAAAAGAAATTGGTATGTATAATATTTACAACATGAATATATTAATATGCATACAAAATATATAGAATTGATATATCCATCATAGCATTCGTCGGAGCATTTAAAAATACCACAAATATAGATAATATAAAATGGACCACAAATAAAAGAGAGGTTTAAATTATCATTCCATAAAGCACCAAAAATATTATTATAGATAAAACACTGGGTAACTCAATCTTTTGATCAAAGTATTTGAGAATATAGTAATGTGATATCCAGAGTATCTCTCTTGGAGTCTTAAAAATAATAATGAGTATTCAAATACAAAGGTAAATGTCTTTAAAGAAAATAAAATGCATCCACCCTTCAAAGAGGACTGGGATTGGGCTCTTATGAACCATAAATTTAAAATACCTGGAAGATAAGAGAAGTACAACCAAAAATCAACCTGAATCCCACAGAATACTGAAAAGACAAAGGCAATATGATAAATGATTGTAGCAGAAATGGACAAAAGAAAAAATTAAAGGGTAGAATTAATTTTTGAATCACTGTGATGGAAAAATATTGTAACCTTCACTTGCTTGTAGTTGGCTCCTTTATAGGTACATGTTGTGGTTGAGGTGGCATAACTACTCCCAATGTTCTTGAAGTAGTTAGAGATTTTGTTTCTAGAAATTTCCATGATTCCTTTTTGGAGTAAACCATTTATTTTTTATTTATTTAATTCTCATTAATGAATTTATGTCATTAAAATGCGTGCCTCCAAGTAGGGCCCGCTTATTCCCTTAATAAATATTTTTAATAAAATTTATTTTCAAAATTTTCAATTTGACTACCTTTAACAAAAGCATATCATGTTTTACTTTTATGAGTAATATATTTTCCCTTTCAACCATGGAAAACATTCCATATGAAATATTCATCATATTATATGTCCAATGAGTCCTCCTGAGTGCAATTTGGAGTTCTAGATCTGAAGTTATAAGCTTGGGAAGTTGAGGTTCCAAGCATATTTCTCATAAAACCATGAAAAACTAACTGATTGTGTTGGCACAGGGGCAGACCCAGGGTTCAATGCTTTAACAACACACTGAAAAAACCCTAAATACCGACCCTTTCAGAAACACCTGTGAAGAAGATGAAGTCTCACCCAAGGTAGAGGCAGGGGGGGTTGCAGGACTCAGGTGTCTACAACCAAGATGGGACACATATATGTGATTACAACACTTAACAAAGCACTTAGCCAATAACATGCATTATATTATGATTCTCATTCAAATCACATATCAACTTTTATTATAGAACAATGCAGTAACAATCAATATTAATCCCTTAAAACCTCTTAGCACATTGCATTATCTCAGATCTAACATTCAAATACCATTAAGCACTAAGAAACAACATTAGATGTATTCATCATACATTATAACAACAACACTAAGCATAAATCACATAAACAACATTGCACAAAGCACATCAAGACACAGGATATACGTGGTTCACCCCAGTGTGGGGCTACGTACACCAACTTGTTCTTCTTCTTTATTAGTCTTCAATATTCTTACATTCATATACTCATGTGCACAAAGCCATAGAGCCAACTACGCAGTGGACAGGTGATCTGCGCACAACGCACTAGATCCACCTTCCCAAAAATTAGGTCAAGGCATGGAGCCAACTCCTTAATAGCACAAAGACTTACTTTAGACAACCATATTGCACAAAGAAACTTCCAATCTCTTGCACTAAGCCAAAATATACTGTGCACATAGCTAACAGTATTTCTTATTTATACATTTACAAAAAGTCCTAAACATGGGTGAACCCATGGGCCAACATCCCATAACCTATTACATAAACCCTAGTAAACCCTTTTCTCAGTCCACAAGCCCAAAAAACAAGCGAGATATCGTGATCTCCACTCCACGTGGGCGCTCCATCTTCGACCAGCCTGTCAAAGTCCAACAAGTGTTCAAACACGACCAATGTTTCCTCAAAAATTGGTCAAGGGCCAACATGCCCCCAACACTCACCTGTGACTCCTCCCTAGTCACTCAGATATGGGTAGCACTACTTCAAAGGCCTCAAGATGATCTCAAGCTGTATCGACTTATTGCTTCGCCAGAGCCTCCTGCTCAGCAAACTCCTGAATTACTTTTTTTGTAACATGCCCTTATAGGCGTTGTTCCACTATCACAACCACTTGGCATAACTATGAGTCTTGTCCTTCAATCTCTTCAAAAATTGTGCAGGATTCATCCTGCACTGGGTAGAGTATCTGTGTAACTTCCATGACTCTACTCTGTATGGCAGTAACCTACTGCTAGAATGTGTGTTATTCCTATGATCTTTTCATCCTCTCGACTATAGTAAGTAGCTTCATCTGTGCTTGAACAATGGATGCTTGTTGTTGCACCTCCTAGGGTTGTGCTTCCAGTTTCCTCAACTCTGAATCCTCTGTGAGGCATTCATAGGTTTGTGCACTAAGATCACTCAATTTCTTATATTCTGAGGCGAGTGCCCTGATCCTTCCAACTATGCTCTTGGCGATTTCTTCCCTTTGATCATGAACTTCTTGTGAAGTGCTCGACACTTATTGGATCTCTAATTCCATTATCCTTGCTTGAAGCTACTGAATGGATTCGATGAGCTTCCCCACTTGCATATCGATTGAATCTAGTTCCTCCTGTGCCAAGCCCGACACAGAGCGAAGATCTTTAGTCACTTCTTTTTTAACCACAGTCTGCTATGCGAGAAACTAGTCTTTTTCTTTCTTCATCATTTCTTTTTCCTCCTCAAACATCACCTGAATTTCGTATTTCTCCTTTTGCGCAACACGAATTATTTCTCCTTCTGCGCAACACGAATTTTCTCTAATACCTCCTCCTTTTCTTGCTTCAAGTATTCTATAGCCTTCTCCTTTTCTTCTTGTACTAGTCGAAGTCGAGTCTCTGTTGCATCTACTAATCTTCATAATTGGGTGGCCTCATCCCCCAATTCTGCAATTTTCGTTGAAGAAGGCACAGTAGGTACTATGTGGCTCGAATAGATGTCTTGATGTATCTCATTTATCTCCTTTTCTATTCTTTCATACAACGTCTCCTCCTTCACTCCATGTCGCTGCAAGATATCCTCTAAAGAATCTTCCATGGCTACAATGTTAAGATTGACATCATCCACTGTGATTGCATTCTTCAACTGAGGCTTATTGGCTCGAGTATTCTTTCTTGTTGAGGGTTTATGTGGGGAAACCTTCCTTTTATTTGATGTTTCAGCCTCAATAGGGGGATCCTTTGGAGGTGTAACTTCTCCTTTGTATTTATTTTCTCCTTCTTCCCCTCCTTCTTCTTGGTTTACTTCATCTCCTCCTCCTCATGCGAGTGAATCGGGCCTAATTTCCTTTGAGGCGTTGTCCTCCTCATCAGTTTCTATGTTCTTCACTTCCTCCTTTTTCTTCTTTTTCTTCACGCTAGTCTGTTCATCATGTTCGACCTGTGTGACCAAGGGACTTCTGATGATGTCAGGGTTGGAAATTTATGCATCTTCCACCGATACAAGGAACTCTTCTGGCCATTTTGTAGTGATCTCCTCCATGTCTTCGTCGATCAACTTATAACAAGACTGCAGTTCCTCGTTACTTTCATCCCTACATGAAATGATGTAGATAAAGTGTTGATCTACACAGAACTTTGCTAGTAGTTTGTACTGGTGCAGTGTATTCAGGTTCATTCATGGAAATGCCTCAATTGTGTTCTTCAACTACTGGTAGTAATCATGGAAGAAAACGTTCAACTATCACTGCTTCGACATGTCATTCGTATACCACAAGGTAGAGAACCTCGCGTACAATGTCTCTGATGGCTCAATTTATGGAAATGTCGCTCTATCCAGCATTTGCCAAGCGACAAAGGAGATCAATATCAGTAACCAACTAAAATGGCATTTGTACCCCTGATCCTACGCTTCACGATAGTCCTTCTCCAGCTCATTGATGAGGTAGCTCACCCAATTCATTTTCATTCCTTATACACACTTCCCTTTGAGGTCTACTACAAATCCAATGACATGTGTTAGACGGTTCTTTTTGACGAGCTTACCAACTATAAGATGACAATCTAGGTGCACTGCACCATCCTGGATGGAGGCTACCTTGTAGCCTTTCTTTCCCTTCTCTACATCGCCATAGTCTTCCTTTATGCGATGTGCAAGGGAGTGATCTGAATTCTTCCCTGGGTAGAACTGGTGAGGGTCTAGTCCCTGCATGCTCAACCCTATGATCAAGTGGATCAATGTTGGATCCACAATCATGCGCCTGTCAAGCCATAGATACCCTCCATGGTAACACGACAGGAGGATTTTAATGCAAGCATTAACCTCCTGATGTCAGTCAAAGTGAGGGATATTCATCATGTTTAGGATCATCGACTACACAAGCTCCTTCATCCATAGCTATGAGACTATCTGTGGCTTCTTCCCAGTCATTCTCATCAAATACCTATCCGGCACGAGCATCATGTAGTTCTTCCTGTCTCTGAGGTTAAATTCATTGTTCTTCAAAGCTGGGATATGTTCTAACTGGGGTCCAACTACGTGTATCCCCTTCGGGATGTACATGATGATTAATGTGTACTCAAAGTCACATGAGATACTGTCATGGTTCACCATGCCAACCAAAGGTGGTATGTACTCTAGCAAGACCGATGGGATCTACTTCACATTAGCCAGATTGTCGTGGTGTTTGCTTCGCTTCTCAGTAGTGTGACCAAAATGTCGTCCAGTCAATGGGGATTCTTACAATCTACCAGTCGACGATGCATGTATTCCTACAGACATGAATCTCTCAACCATGAGGTCTACAAGAATATCCTCCACAGAATTTTCTAACGTGCTTGGTTCACTCGACATTCACACTTGTAACAAAATAAATTAGGTAGGCGAATGGACAAGCGAAGTAATCAAATGGATGGTGAGGTCTAGAAATCACAACATGATACAATGGATTCTTTGTTAGCTTGGATATCATGGTTTGAAAAAAGTGGTCCCAACGTAGCGTCCAGTGGGTTAAATAAGAAAGCGTCGTAATGGGTTCCTCCAACAGGTAGGAATGCTTTAATCAATATGAATCAATTCGTTATGGTGTGGTATCAATGGTCCATTGATGGTGTCTCCACCAATAACTGTGTTTCTATCTGTTCTGAAGCATCACTCTAACAGTCGGGGTGCCTACAAAGGTCATATAGCTTCGTTGTTGAGAAGTCCCATTCAACATGGATCTGTTATTCTGGTGAGGTTCAAGTTCTATAGATCTGCCTCCTGTGAAGTCTTTGCATTATGTTGCTTTGACTTATCCTCTTGTTCTTCTATTAGTCTCTCTATGTTTTTGGTTATGAGGTCTCTTGGTTCTTTATTTTTATGTTCTGTAGCTTCCTCCTCTGTTTTCCTTCTAATCTGATCTTTCTCGATCCAAGTCTTTCCTAATAAAAGTGGAAAAGGGGCATTGTTCTCAACAAACCTAATAACTTCAAAGTCCTCTTATATTGAAATTTCATGAGAAATCATAGGTATAATAGTAACTCTTACACATAGGGTTATCATTTTTCCTTTAAACAAGCCTATCCTTCTCAATGAAGGTATAATAGTAGGCTTTCCCAAAATTTCCCAAGTGCTTTCTGGCATCATGTTCACATGTGGTTCTTCATCCAATACACAATCTATGTCGAAGTCTTCTATTCTTGTAACCATGCATTGTTTTTCTTTCAAGATCTCTGACACACTAACATCCTTGTGGTGATCCATTGCTTATTTTAACTATACTAACATAGCCTGAGCTTTCTATGATTCTTTATCTTTATGATTCTCTAACAGATCCTTAGTTTCTTGACCTTCCTTATAGTTTTCTTGTCTCATGTTCATCTTTTCAACTTTAACAATCATTCTTGGACAATCCTCAACCTCATGATCAATAGCTTTACAACAAAGACAGATAGGACCTATACCAAGTCATTCCTTAGCAAGATCTCCCAACCTTCTGCAATTATAACATAGTGTCAATCCTCTCTTTCTTTTAAATGATCCCTAGCCTTTCCTGTACTGCGCACTGGGATCACAGTGCTTGACCTGCAATCTGCAAAAATTATTTCCAGGTTCCTACACCCACTTATTAGTCCAAAAATTCTTTCTATGCATAGGAATAACATATTTTTCTTTATTTCTATCAAATTTATTCAGATCAACTCTTTCTTATAACTGTGCTCTAGTTTTCATACTAGGACGAAATCTATCAAACATACCTAGATTCATACTTTCAAAGAAAAAATTTCCACTTATCTTACCTTTACTAGAGCACAAAGCTTTAAGATATTACCTCTTTTCTTCATATCGAGTTCCTTTCGTATCACAGAGCTTCGCAAATCAAGTAGACTACTGCACACTACAACAACAGATCTACGCACCAAGCTTTATCGTTTCTTCAGTTCCCAATAATCACAGTTTCAGTCCTGACAACAGAACCATTGTTGGCACAGGGAATGACCCAGGGTTCAATGCTTCAATAGCCACCAACAAAAACCT
The DNA here is from genome assembly GCA_010110895.2 of Picea sitchensis. Taxonomy (NCBI): domain Eukaryota; kingdom Viridiplantae; phylum Streptophyta; class Pinopsida; order Pinales; family Pinaceae; genus Picea; species Picea sitchensis. The sequence goes on along the minus strand of SNQJ01S0035055.1, from coordinate 77,191 downwards.
AACTACTAGCCCTTTCGGAAGCACCTGTGAAGTAGATGAAGTCTCACTCAAGGTAGAGGTAGGGGGGTTGCATGAATCAAGTGTCTACAACGAAGCTGGGACACAGATATGTGATTACAACACTTAAAAGAGCACTTAGCCAATAACATGCATTATATTATGATTCTCATTCACATCGGAGATCAAATCTTATTACAGATCAGCATAGTAACAATCAAGATCAAGCCCTTAAAACCTGTTAACACATAGCATTAGCTCAGATATAACATTCAAATAACATTAAGAACTAAGAAACAACATTAGATGTATTCATCATACATTATAACAACACTAAGCATAAATCACATAAACAACATCGCACAAAGCACATCAAGACACATGATATACATGGTTCACACTAGTGTGGGGCTACGTCCACCAACTTCTTCTTCTTCTTTATTAGTCTTCAATCTTCTTACATTCATCTTCTCATGTGCACAAAGCCATAGAGCCAACTCCATAGTGGACAAGTGATCTATTCACAACGCACTAGATCCACCTTCCCCAAAATCAGGTCAAGGCATAGAGCTAACTCCTTAATAGCACAAATCCCTACTTTACATAGCCAGATTGCACAAAGAAACTTCCAATCTCTTTCACTAAGCCAAAACATATTGTGCACATAGATAACACTACTTCTTATTTATACATTTATAAAAAGGCCTAAACATGGGTAAACCCATGGGCCAACATCCCATAACCTATTACATAAACCCCAGTAAACCCTTTTCTCGGTCCACAAGCATGCAAAACAATCGAGATCCCGTGATCTCCTCTCCTCCTGGGCGCTCCATCTTCGACCACCCTGTTGAAGGCCCAAAAGTGGTCAAACATGACCAATGTTTCCTCAAAACTTGGTCAAGGTCCAAAAGATTTTTATTTCAATTTTTTGAGAGGGTTATGGCCAATGTTTCCTCTCGAAACCTATTCCATCATATTCCTTGTCAAATTACCTTTCCAACAAGGTAACGTTTTCCCCAAACAGACACCCAAATCTTGTGTTATGGCTTCCAAGCATTCGTCGCTCAACAATCATTCATCTAACTCACAAGTTAATATTATCCCTTGATTCAATTTCTTCCACTCCATTAAAATTTCAACTTTTTACTTTAAAATGATATCCCACATGCATTTTGGTCAATATTTTTTAAGTGTTTATAATGAAGAGTTTACCATAGTACTCATGTGCAACAAAGAAGACTATATATACTTTGGTGTAACACTTATGCCTTACAAAAATTTCATGAATTAATAAAATTTTGATGACCCAGTTAGTGTCCATTCATAGACTAGTCATAACCTCAGTGACCATGTCATTGCCATGTGTCACCTATGGGTTGGTCCATTTCACCACCACATGTCATTATGGTATTGGTCCACCTCACTGTCATGTGTCATTTGAGGATATGTCCATGTCACCACCACATGTCCCAGTATGGTAGGTCCATGAAAAGGCGGAAGAAACTTAGGATATGAATCAATATTAAAACATTAAATGTAGGTTTTGTGGAAATAATATGGAAATGAATTATGAAAATGACTAAGTTATGGGTATTATGAAAATGAACTATGTGGGTAGTGAAAATCAAAATAGTATAAGTATGGAAATGGTTAAATGTCGAAATGGTTAAGTATGGAGATGGTTAAATATGGAAATGATTAAGTATGGAGAATAGTGAGGAAGAAGAGTAGAGTGGAAAGAAGGAAAAATGGCTAAGTATGGGACAAGGCCATTATGTGGGTCATGGAAGTGAGAGATTCATTATGTAGAATGTGGGACTACGGACCTATGGACCTATAGACATAGAGATGTATGGAGAAAGGGCAAGGAGGTTTTCACCAAAACGTGAAATACGTCTAAGGTAAATGGGTGAGTGATCCGATACATAATATGAGACTAAGTATGGAATGAAGAACCAAGAAAATGAGACTAAGTGTGTGTTGACCCCTATATTTTATTTTCCCTATTGCTTCTTCATACTTAGAAAAATATCTTGTTTTTATTTTTGTAAAGTATACCTTGATTTTTCCATCACCATACTTACTCATTTTATTTTCATTTCACCCCGGGTTCACAAGTTGGCATAATTTCCTTTATATCTTCACTATCACAAAAACACACCTTTACTTCTGTGTTCCCCAATATGCATGATAATTATAAATTTTATTGTTCTTGTCACTACATTTCATGGGCTCCCGAGTCTTTCTTCTCCATTCATCATACAAGCCTGACCAATAGTAATACTTGACCATTTTTTTGACTTTACCTTTCTTACCACACAACACTTGAACATTTTCTTCTTTTCTTCATGATGGATTGGCAAGTTGGAAGACTTGTGGGTTCATCTCAAATCTTATTTCACCTCCACTCCCTCCATAGCATGATCTTCGTCTTGGTACTTTTCTTGATATAAATTAAATATCGGTACTATGAAAGACAATTGTTTTGCAAATTACAGAAAGGTCGTTATTAATGGCAAAAATCATGAGGGATTTTCATTCAATGTGCATTAAAGTTCTTTATTGGGAAAATATTAAGTCATTATTATCTGGAAAAGGTCCTCATTTCTATGTATATATTCTAAGTAATTACACAAGAATTCTACCAACTTCATGGATGTAGGAAGGAAACAGTTATGCGGGGATACAATGAAAATTTTTGGACAAGAAGATCGAAATTTCCAGTGGTTGAGATCCTACTGGTACTACTCTACATTGCCTATACTTCAAAGAAATGAAAATGTAGTATGGAAATCAAGAAACACTCTTGTTGGATGTGTACCAAAAGTATTCAATTGCAAAGAAGTGGTCACCTGGTGTGTTGATAAGTATATTTGAAACCAAAGATCCATTGAAATCCATGGTGAATCTCATATTTCATTAGCACCAATAGTTTTCAGGAAGATGTTGAAGCTACCAGAGCCAAATATTACCTTTAAAGGAGAAGAAGTGAGGGATTTTCTCAAGAAAATAAATAATGGACTTGACCTTCTGCAAGAAAATCTTGAAGACCCTCTAGTAATGCCTATTGACATAAAAAAGATTCAGGTTAGTTCCTAAAAAAACCGTTATCGATAAATTGCACTAGTATCACTGGTCAAGAAAATACGAAAACCATCTCTCGGTTGGCTATGCACATTCTGCATTTTCCAGTTCATGAAAAAACCATCTTCGACTGGGGAAAGCTTATATCTATCGAAATTTCTTCCCATCTTTCAAATTTTAACAAAGAAAATAAATTCTTCATGGCTTCATATTTAATATTCACTATTATGTACTGGCATATTTTCAAGGGATTAACAATTGGAAAGAGGGTATAATGTAAATTCGACCCTATAACTGTCTAGCACCAAGCTCTTTGGAGACAAAAGACATATATTTAATTTTATGAAGCACATAATGAATTTTTCACATTTTTCAAGAAACATATCTTTGGACATAACACATCGATATTTTCATCAGAGGAAACAACTTTTCTAAATAATAAGGGTACCCTAGAGAAGAGGGAAAATTATAATATCATCAGAATATTTTTCTCTCGAGAAATTCCTTCTTTTCTTCCTTACTATATTTAAGACAAAATGTTTATCACCTAAGTTGCTAGGAAATATAGATTTTGGGTTCACTTTTTTTATGAGAAGATAAAAAGGAAATTTATCCCACTTTCGTGGAAGTTCAGAGAAATTTTATTGACACATGTAACCAAAATTAATGAGTTTTCAACCCATTTCGATCATTTCAATTTCAAGTATAAATAAAAAATAAAAGGGTTCGACCCAAGTCATATTTTTATTGACCACATGAAATAAATGGGATTCAATAATGCATTTACCCAAACGATTATGTTCATAGAAGAAGAAGGAAATACTCAAGATAATTCAGTGAAACCTTTTGATGACATTGAAATTATAATAAACACTATAAATCATCATAAGAAACAAGGAAAGGGTCCAAATGAAAAAGATGCTCAATCTCCAATGGTTTCATAGAAAAATGGCCTACCCAAATATAGTGTTCAAACAACATCTCAATAAAAAAAGGTTTCAAGTGGAAATTCAAGTGGAGGAGGTGATAAAAATCCTCAAGGAAAAATGGAAAATCCACACAAAATTCAAGTAAGAAAGAAAATAAATATTCCCCCACAAGAAGAAGCAGAGCAACATCTATCTGAAAATGGTACAAATGATTAATATCTAGAGGACATGTTTCATGAATTCGATATTGAAAATATACATTTATTTGATGAAGAATATAGGATACAAGAAACCCAACAAATTGCAGTTGAAATCATCGCAGAAGAAGAGGACTTTTTAGAAGAAGAAATATTTACTATACATAATTCACTATTTGACAAAAAATCAAGAAAGATAGTGTTTGAAGGAATAAATCATAGAAATAAAAAAGGAAAATCATGTTCAGAATATGATCTTAGTAAGATTCCAATATCTCAAATATCTAAAATACACAGGGTAACCAGAGATGCCTTGGATGTTTCTATTGATGACTTGGAAGCACAAAATGTCAAATTAAAAGAAAAAGTTAGAGAACTGGAATACACCTTGATGCTTCCCCCTATTCTTGCAATCCCATTGTCCAATGTGAAGTTGGGAACACTTGATTTGAAGTTGAAGGGATCATCAAGTTAATTAAGGGTTTCCATAAAGTTTCTTAAGGAAAATATAAAAATAAAATCGTTACTTATCATGGAGGTATGGAATGTATTTGGTAATATGTTTTATTTTAGATTTCGATTAAATGATTGCAATGAATTCATTCAAGAAGATTATAAAAATGAGGCAGGGATTTATAAAGATGTCATTATACTATTTGCAATCCAAGTTTCCAACATGACCGAGCTTAAAAGAAGGGAAGAATACTTTCCCTCTTTGTCTAGAATAAAACAATTGAAGGCATGTTGGAACAAAAATATCAGTAATTTGAAGGATGTTATGGATACTTGAAATGAAATTGTAAGTAAAAAGGAAATGTTATTCAGAAAAATCACCGAGATATACTTGGCAAGAGACATCAGAGAAGTACAAGGCTCAATATTAATTATAAATTCTATATTTATGACAAATACCTCGCGGAAATGAGAAGGTTGGCTCATGATAAGACCCCTTTATCTCAGTTGTGCAAATGAGATCCACTACATTGTCTTGGTGAGATGATGATGGTCATATCATACCGCTAAATACCCATGATCATGATAGGTTAGCTTGTGATGAGACTTCCCATCCTCCAACTAACCCCCTAAGCATTCATTATCATTTATTTCTTGTAGGTCCCCCTTTTCTTATAGAGAAACATTTCATTTCTTTCTCGAGGATCCTTGGGCAAAGCATATGGAAGTTTTAATATCTAGGCTTTTATAATTTTAGCCAATAACAATCCCTTTTTACCTTCAACCCCTTCTTCCCATAAAATGAGGTACATGCCCTTCTTGGGTCACTAAATCCAAAGGACCTAGAAGAGGGCAGTATGATGGGTATGTAATGAGTGGAAGGTGGTATTTATAGTCGGTAATGTTATGATCACCCTTCAAGGGATCCCCAATTGCAAACCTTCCCCAAAGATTGGCCACTTACTAGGAAGTCTATGACACTCACCAAGGTTAAACATGGTCAAAATCATAATGTCCAAGAAGGCGTTCTATAATCAAAAGTATCTTAAATAAAACATGCTTAAATTCCTTAAATATTAGGGTGATTACCCGCCATAATACCTAACTTGTACCACATGGAGAAAGACCCATGTTCCTTCTAGAATCTAGACAGTGTGGTGGATGTACTAACAATGGATAAGAATGTGGTGATATAGAAATATTGTACATGTGCAAGTGGACACTATTGGTTGTGTAGTCTCTTGGCATTCCATATCTACAACCTGAGGGCCTAGAGACATGATCTCCTTAGTTATCCCACAAAATGGGGATAACATCTGGCTCCTACTTTGGGACATGTGCTCATCATAGAGTGCATGAAAACTGCAACATCTCCTAGTAGACCTATGCCTACATTGAAACAAGAAACCATAAAATATAGGGTATTTCTATCACCCTTCATTCATATATATCAAAGTCCAAATGAAAACTAATCTAGAAAATAAAATTTTAGCATTTTTTCAAAAATTTCTAAACTAAACATGAAATCAATATGCAAGTAGAACAAAATGAAATATTAAGTTCATATAAACTAATATGATCAATCAATATGAAAAATAAAAGGAAAGAAACATGACCCACCTAGTGACCTGGGGCTTGGGCCCTGGGGCTCGGGCCCTGAAGAAGTCAAGTGTCTCCTTGGTAATAATGTTTGAGGGGAGATCCATTCACTATTAGTGGAATTCTCCTCCCTTCTGTTGTGGATAAGTAAAATGAGTCTGGCCCAGATACTTCTTCTATCCTGTAGGGTCCTAACCAAAGGTTGTCAAACTTATGATGCATTCCATGTTTTTCTCTCCTCTTGTCCCAAATTAAGACTTGGTCCCCTTCCTTGAAATATTTTTTACTTTCCTTTTGATAAAAGGTTCCTTTATCCCTTTATTGATTCTTTTCCATTTGATCAAAGGCCCTTCTTCGATTTTCATCCAGTTCCATGAGATGATCAAATATCCCCTACAATGCTTCTTTATTTGTAATGGATTGTTGGGATATTTGTAATGATGTAATCTCAATATTTATAGTAAAGAGATATTCTAACACATAAACCAACTCCAAAGGCGTCCTTTCAGTATATTTCTTGGTAGTTTTGCGGTCTTCCCACAAGGCATACTTAATTTTGTTGTCCCAACTCTTCTTGTTTTCCCCAATAATTGTCTTCACAATGTTCGCGATGTTTTTGTTGCTGGATTTTGCCAACCCATTTCCTTGAGGGTAATAATTTGAGGAGTGTGATAAAAAAAACAATAATTGAAGAAAAACGCATTGAGCACCATTGAGATAAAGGCTTTGGCATTATCGATGGTTATATTTGTAGGAACATTGAATCCAGTAATAATCTTTTCCTCAAGAAACTTCATCACAACTTCTTCTATTGTTTTCTTTCTTGGGAAAACTTCCACTCATATGGTGAAGTAATTAGTTGTAGCCAAAATCAATGGATACCCTTTACTAGATTTTTCCTTGAACTTACCAATGAAATCCAATCTCGATTGTTGAACGAGTGATTCTATGATGATTTTCTTAAAGGGGAGGGTAGGAAGCATTATTTTCTGGTAAAACAAATTGGCACAATCGACAAGATCTAACATATTGATGCATGTCAGAGAAAATAATATACCAATAGTATCCTTCTCTTAAAATATTATGGACAATGGTGAGTGACAAAAAAAAGCCACCACAATGCCCTGAATGAAGGTCAGTCATTAACTTGTCAACTTCTTCTTTATTAACACATATGACGATTACCCCACCTGGGTTCCTCCACCCAAGACCTTTCTCTGTTAGGAAATACTTCATAGCTCTGAGTCTCAGGTCTCATCTTTTATGTTCTACCAAATGATCAGAGGAAGTGAGGTTTTTTAAGTAATAAATGACATCTAAATACCACTCATTGTTCTCAATCTCACTTATGACAATGTTGACTTGTTTGTTCTATCCTACCTCAATGACCTCTTGATTTCTTTCTTTCATCATTTTTTTGAGTCCTTTCCCTTTAATTCTCTTGGTTGGTTAGATATCCAAATCATATTCTTGTATCTGTGAAACCCACTTTCCTCTTGATCTAAGGAAATCTTGTTGTGATAAAACATCCTTTACAATGGCGTAGGGGATGAAGGCGTTGACCTTGTTGTATCCTACATAAGTTTGAAATTGTTTGAGAGACTTGACCAAAGTGTAAGATTCTTTTTCTATAATGGTTTAATTCAATTCTAAGTCTCAAGGATTTTTTCTCGTGGAAGCATACGGTTGTTCATCCCCTTGATCATTATTCTATAACAAAACCCTCGTGATGGTGTCCTTTGAAGAAAAATAAAATATGACGAAGTCTTTGGAAACATTTGGGCTAACCAAGACTGGTGAAATAGTTATTTCTTCCTTGATACGCTCTAAGAAAAACTTACCTTTATTTTCCCATTCAAAATAGGAATCATTCTTTAGCAATTTGCTAAAGGGTTTAACAATCTTGACAAAGTTTGGAATGAATCTCCTTATGAAGTTAATATGAACAAAGAAATATTATGGATTTATTGTATTTAGGAAGAGGTATATTCTTGGTGGATTCAACCCTAGTAGGGTCTATTGTGATTCCATATTTAGAAATGATATGACCTAGTAAGTTACCCTTGTCAACACCAAAAATTTATTTTTAGGGTTGAGAGAAATTCCATACTCCCTACATATCTGGAAAATAGTTCTTAAGTGTTGGATATGTTGTTCCCTCTTTTTGGAGATGGCGGTTATATCATCCCGATAGATATCTATAAGTTTTTCGATTAGATCTCTAAAATCATAGTCTATGGCATGTTGAAAAGTGGCCCCTGTGTTGGTCAGTCCAAAAGGAATTCTGAAATACTTATAGGTTTCCCAAGGGATGCTGAAAGAAGTTATTAGTTGATCATCCTCCTTTACCAATATTTGATTATATCCTGAGAATCCATCAAGCATGGACATAATTTTTGCACCGATGACCCTTTGCAAAAGATACTCCATGTTTGGTAAAGGATAATTGTCCTTAAGTGAATCCTGTTTTAAATTTTTGAGGTCTACACATATCCTGATTTCGCTAGTCTTCTTCCTTACAATAACTATATTAGATCCCCTTGATGAATATCTGATAGGCTCAATTATTCTTGCCTCAACCTTATTTTGTAACTCCTTTTGTACCTATGGGACAACCTTTGGTTTCATCTTCCTGAGTTTTTGTCTAAAGGGTTTAGTGCCATCTATGAGGGGAATAGTGTGTTGTATGATGTCTTCACAATAATCCTTCAGATCTTCATAAGATCAAGATTAGACATATTTAAACTCTCTTATGAGGGAAATACAAGTTTCCCTTTCATCGACCATTGATCCTTTCCCAAACTTGATCATCTTTGGGGATTCCTTGGTTCCAATGTTTAATTCAATGATCTTGTCATTACATTTTCTTGAGGGATTCCCCTTATACATGTTATTTGTAGTGCTCTAATTTAATTATAACAACCATTAATTTAGAACAGAATAGTAAATTTAAAATTTACTCAAAATTCACTTAATCTAGCACATTCAATCCAATATTTCAATAAATAAAATTTACTAACAATTTAAATACCTCACTCTGATGCTATCCTCTTCTTGATGCTATCCGCCGCTTGAACCTGACGCTGCTCCTTAAGACACCCCAAAACCAGCCACCCTACCGACTAGTACGCCTAGCCCTAGGACATCAATGGATATCCTAGCCCTCCGAGCCCAAAACCTCTGCAGCCCCCCCGGTGCACTGTAAATCCCACTGTAGATTTCACTCTCCAATCCTCCAAGCTTCCCCTCTCGTAGAATTCCCTTCTCCCGTCTCGTAGAATTCCCTTCTCCCATCTCGTAGAATGCATGAATGAATGAATGAAGTCCCTCGATAATCCTTCTCCACCTCCTTTATTCCTCCTTCACCGCCACCTCCATTAACTCCCACCTAACTCTTTATTACACCTTATCCCATTCGTAAAGGCCTTATCCCTAATTAATTTCCTTATCCCTTATTTAAATGTTTCCCTTTTACGTATTGGTTACGTTATCCCCTATGGGATACGTAACCCCATTTAACATTATATTTTATTTTCCCCCCTTTGTTTAATACTTAATTAATCAATTAATTAATTAATAAACAAATTAATCATTAACCATTAATTAAAGAGTTAATCATACTTAAACTAATCATAGTCAAAATTTATTAATTAATAACAAATAATTAATTAAGGTTATTTAATAATTAATTATAGTTTAGCTAATTTTTAGGATTATTTATTAATATCAAGGCTATTTTAATAATTAATTATATTACTAGGATTATTTATTAAATTATTCATATCATATAAATGGTCATATATACACCACCTTTCAGAAACTTCGTCCCGAAGTTGATGTATCTTATGGTACAAAGAACAAGAACATGGTCTACATTCATAATAAAATCTTATTACTAGGTAAGTCAAGGAAATTTATACATACTAGTGTATAAGTGTACAAGAAATGTATGTGTAGTTAGTACATACTCAGATATGTACTAATAATCAAAACTATCACCTTCTTTAGTATTTGTATGCATCTAATCCAAATTAAGACTAGTCTTTTGAGAAAAAGACAACAATCAATTAATTGTGTGAGAATTTCTGAATTAGCTACCATTTGGTTCAAATTTTTATTTTTTATTTTAATCAAATGTGGTTTAGTTACATAATAATGAAGCCATTCATATATACACATTTTCCATCATCAAATCCCACCACTGCATTGCATTCTCCATATAGTCTCAACTATTCTATCATCCTTTTTCCTCCCTACTCTACTTCCAACTCCATTCCTATCCGTCTTCTACTAGACTATCTTTGGAGCGTCAACTATACTGACTAACTCCAAATAGAACCCGAAGTGGAAGTGTCGCTATTCGGCTCAAGCTTTCCTAGCATGCAACTGGCCTCATCACACATCTGGGGAGTGGGAACCAGCACCGTCCTCCCAGACTTCTCAGTTTCGGAGGATACACGGGTGGGAAATGCCTCCACCCTCCTAATCAGATCTAGGGTCCACCTCATGATGCCTCCACCCTATAATGGAGGATACACAAAGGAAATGCCTCCACCCCTCCTACAGAACTAGGGTCAACACCCTGCTATGGACCATCCAATGGCACCTGTCACGGGAGGTTTTCATCATTTATTTGGTTTTGGGGTAGTGTATTTACTTGAAATCATGCACTGATTCACATATCATAGCAATGCATCCAAACCAATATAAATTTCCAAATACAATATTCATACCATAATGTTTCTCACTGCTGTTCCTGGTATACACTTTCATCATTATTATCCCTTTACATTTCATAGCCCATAACCTCTGTGATGGTCCAGAATACAACCATACATTTCTATGCATTATCATCATGTACTGTATTAATGTCATCATTTCACTTTGCATCCAAGTGCACCATAAATTAACATCAAAGTTTTCCAATTAGAAATAGATCTCATAATATCCCATAATTCAATTTCAACACTCATTCACAAGTTTATCATTTATCAAATTAGATTGCATAATATCTAACATCATCCTAAATAAATATTTAAACATTCATTCACTCCACATTTTCCCAATGTGTCATCATACATCATCATCCTAGTATTTAAACATTCAGAAGTGTAAGATCCACATAATAGATCAAAACATTACATAAGCATCATCATCAATACTTTAAATATCTATAAATGACATATGAAAGATCGATCATATACATCATCATCAGCAACATTTAAACATTCATAAAAAGTTCATAAATTTTAAAGCTTAAGAGTATCACTTAATAGTTTCAATGTAACTAGGAAATAAAGTGTATAGCCCTCAAGTAGTCCTCACACTAAGCCAAATGTAGAAGAGACACATTCCCACCTTCGAGAAAACATGTTCTCGAGGTGGTCAAATAGTGAGGGATAATCTCAACAGAATGTCTCGGCATCTTCCCAAGCAGCAAATCCTGGACTACATTTGTCCCACTAGGACCTTAACTTGGTCTACTAAACTGTTCCCAGCCATCTGGACTCACGGTCCAATATATGAATGTCTACCGTGAGGGTTCCCACCACGTCCGACACCCTCGCACCTTCCAATTTAGTTTATGTGATTCATCACAACATAATGATGCAAAATGATACATGGAAATACATTATGAGTTTCATGCAAGTGGGTGGCAAGACGGTGAGACGATAGGTAACATGTCCAATTTTCTCTTGGATATTGAATGGTCCTATAGATAAACCGAGACAACTTTGTCCCCTTTCCAAACTGTATCGTACTCTTATTAGGCTTCATTACTTAATGAAAACTTGGTCTCCTACTCTCCATAATCTCTCGCTGTCCTGTGTGTATCTCGCAGATAGATTTTGTCTATCCTGCTTCCTTTTAGCCTCTGCTTGATTCAATCACTTCTGTCCTCCATCAACTGGACTCTGCCCACCGTTACTCGTCTTCTAGGTCTATATCCCAACTCAATGGCGCCAGACGGCCTCCCGTACAAAGCTTCAGAGGGTGGCATTCCAATGGGAACTATGATAACCTATTGTAGGCGAACTCTACTAAAGGTAGGTATTTCTCCTTTCACTGAGCTGGATTATCCATCACATACATCCTAAGCATGTCTTCCAGGACTTGATTTACTTCCCTTCATTCTGCCCATATGTTTCGGTAGATGATAAGTTGTGCTTAAGTTCAACTGTAGTCCCTAACGCTGATTGTAAACTTGTCCAAAAACTAGAAGCGAATCTGGAGTCCCCATCTGAAACGATCTTCTTAAGTATCCCATGCAAATGGATAACTCACTTACAAACACACGTGACACATCAACGACATCGTATGTCTCTTCTAACCGAATGAAATGATCACTTGGTTAACGATCCACTATCACAAGAATGGCATTGTGTCTATGGATGTGAGCGGTAACCCCACAACAAAATCCATGAGATGATTTCCATTTGGACATAGGAACATCATGTGGTTGTAAGAGGCCCGCCAAGATGGTGGGTCGGCTTTCACCGTCATACTTCCAGGAATTTGGCTAATTAAGATGGGACTACATCGTGTTTCATGCCCACCCAAAGGAAGAGTTTCTTCATATCTCACAGACATCTTTTCACACTCTGATGCACACAATAAAGTGATCTATGGGCTTCTTCAAGTATAATTCTTCAAATACCCCATTCTCGTGGGATCTACATCCTTCCTCTATATCTTAAAAATCCGTCGGTTTCCAACCAACCTTCAGATTTTGGATCTAACTTCCTCCCACTCGGGAGGTTTGAAATAACCTTTAAACACCAATCATTCCTTTGAGCCGCCTCTAAACACATCGCTCCTTCGTGATTGACCTTTTACAATACTCAAGGAGAAGGATTCAGGTTCTACTTCCATGTATCAAGCATCATATTTTTCTTGATGTACGATATACCAAAAATCATACTCACCATAAACTCACTCCATCACCTTTTCCTCACATTCAGATCTCTCTTGAGGAAGAGGTTTTTAAATTTTGATGGTCCGTTTTGAGCTCAATTTTTCGCCCAACAAGATAGTGCTCCAAAGTTTCGCATAACATTGTACCGCCAACTCTAAATCATGAGTAGTATATAACTCCTCATGTTGCTTCAACTTGGATGCAAAAGCTAATACCTCCATCCTCAAGATAGCACGGCCCAGAACCCTTGCTTCGAGGCATCTGCGTAGACTGTGAAGTCCTTTTCCATCCATGACTCAGAGAATTATGCAATTAGTTAGTAACCTCTAAGCCTAACAGTCCACTTCCTATCACACTCTTCTGGCCCATTCATACTTGACCCCCTGGCGCTGCAAAGTGGTGATGGGTTTCAATATTTTGGAGAATCCTTCAACAAATATCCAATCATAACCTGCTAGCCCCATGAAGCTTCACCATGTGCATTTTTTCGCACCGGGCTAATTGCATAATGGACTTTACCTTTTCCGGGTCCACCGATATTCCTTCGCTGAAAATGATATAACCTAAATAGTGAATCTCTTTCTCAAATAAGCAACACTTCACGCTTCCTATACAATTTGTTCTTTCTAAGGCAGGACAACACTATTCGCATGTTCCCAGCGTTCTCTTTTCATTCTTGAATAGGTTATGATGTCGTCAAAAAGATTCTGTACAAAACGGTCTAAGTATTTCCTGAATACTGCCTCATGAGGCTCATGAATACCATGACATCAATCTGGAAGGTACTACAACAAACTCCGTAATGTCCAAAACCGAGTTCAAAAGGCAGCTTTTGGGATATCACATTCCTTAACTTTAGTTGATGATACACCGACGAATCGACTTTGAGAATACCGCCCTTTCTATCCGTGGACCTAAGAGGTCATCTATTCATGAATTAGGCATATTCTTTTTACTCAGGAGTATGATTCAAGTCCCCGAAGTCTATACATTTTAAGGATCCATCCTTCCTTTCTTTACAAAATTACTGCCATACCGTGGCAAGACACTAGGGCCTTATTAGCCTCTAAGTCTAACTTTCAGCCGACGGTAATTCACAAAGTTCCATTATCATCCATACGGGTTTGGAAATTGGTTATGCACGCAGGTTTTAGCTCAATAGTAAAATCGCTCTTTTCCGGAGGTAACCGGTAACTGCTCGAAAACATCTTGGAATTTCGACAAGACTGATACCCAGATCTAATGAGGGTTCCTTCCTTTCATTTACTGCTTCTAATACATAAATTCGAAACCCTTGTCTCAAGAATTTCTTGACCTTCATAGTTGATATATAGCGTAACGACACTTTTCTTTGTATACCTTGGATCTCTATTGGTCTTCCTTCATCATCGGTATTACAAACAATTCTTTGCAAAACAATCTACCAGCGCTCCATGAGCCGCTAACCAATCCATTCCATGATTAAGCCATATGTCCCAAGAGCAGCGGATATATACTTTCAAACCGTAGTACACACTCCCGTGTCTACTATACAATTATCAATACTAGGTCCTACAACTCGTTTTTCCGGCTTAATTTCTACTTGTTTAAAGTCATCATTCTCGTAGAATGCCAACCCACTCTTTTCTAATGCAGATGGTGAAATGAAACTATCCGTCGTACCAGAATCAAAAATAAAACTTTAACATTGATATGATTTAGCGCATTCGGGACGCATCCACCACTATGGATTGATGTTTGGCCTGGAAGTTATTAATCACTTGGAATATGGTGGCTGCTACTTGTTTTCCCCATTGGCTTTCCTTCTCGTGGAAGGCTATTAAATCCCCATTGTAACTCAATGTTCTGCTCAGAATGGGGTCCTCGTGATTCTCCAATAGGCAATACGAGATTGAACCTGCACCGTTATGTGACTGATTCCTAAACGAGTTCTTCCGGAACCTCCCCCGGCCCTGCTCACTGCCTCCCGAGATGGTCGGTCCCGCCAGACCGCTGGCTATGAACGAGATGTTGCACTAGAAGACATTGAAATCCCTGCAGCTACTAACCTTGGCGACCAGCATTTTCATACCAGGTGGCTCTTTGACAATTTCTGTGGCGTCTCCTGCCTTTCCTGCGAATCTAGGGCCATGCGGAAATGTCTATCTTGCACCCCCAATCAAGTTAATATGTTCTTCCACATAACGCACACTTTCCACCGCCTCATATCAAGACGGCTTCATATCCTCACCATAGCTCTTATCCTAGGTTCAATCCATAGATGAAGCTGTCACTTCGCTGCTGGTCACTATCCATATATGACACATATTTGACCAGCTCCATAAACATGATCTCATATTCTTTTCTACCGTTTTTTTTCCTTGTATTAAGGCATGAATGCCCCAACCTGTTGCTCCTAATAGTACGCCGGTAGATATTTCATCCTGAACCTCTAAAAGTCTTCAAGATATCAGGTTCCGGGTAAGGTGCATTGTCTTTTAGGGTTACTCCTGCCGCCCAAGGCTATTCCCCTTAATCAAAAATACCGACTTTCACCTTTGAATTGGACGATAGTCCTTTAAGGAAAACATCTGGGTCATGCCCTTCCAACCATGCTTCCTTGCTGCTCATCGGCACGGTAATTCCTCCTGCAAACTCAAGTCGATCTTTGCACTTCGATGATGTCTTCAGTGGAGGTCCTCCCCTTGAACCCCTCGACGCTTCATGATTACCCGCCTGACGGTGGGGGTTCCGCTTCAGTTCCTGTTGGTTGTCGCCCCTTAAAGTCTCATTGATGGCTTCCAAACAAGTGCGTGATGAGGGCTAGTCGGGCGATGTAGTGGTGGTGGCTCGGTGGTGCTTCTATGCATAACGCCCTCACGAATTCTCCTCGAGTCCCATTCATCCTGTACTTGACCACATCAACCAAAGTTGCCAAGGTGAGTTCCAAGATGTTTTAAATTGGTGCTACCAAACTTAGAAACAGGGTTAGGCATAGTTTTTACTTGTCTGTAAACGTACATTACTCCATTAGGGGATTGCCTTATTAGGGTTATGTTTAAGAATCTAAGCTTCGTTTCTTCACCCCTACAAAACAACTATTGGTTTTCTACCCTATAACTATGTTATCCTTGCGCCTCTATACTTACGCTCCTAGTGCATATGTCACCTCCTCATGAAGTAACTGAGCCCTTTTATTTTACGCTTACAATTTTGACTAAAATAACTTCCTTCCTATGTTTATTAATTTGCGCCGAGATGCGCATAACTCACCGACAATGGGTACAATCAATGATCTTTTAATCTTAATTAACCTAAAACTATTATCTGATGTATATAAATCGGATGTCGGCATATTCTTAGTCATTCCAATACCAATGGGTCTGATTTATCATTCATAACTTTGCATTTATCGTGGCACAGCATCCGTTAGCACATTTACTTTTTACTATTTACCTAATCACATAAAAAACTTACTGTAAGGGTTATATGATTATGTTAGCTTATATTTTGCATAGGGTAGAACACAAAACAGGAAAACTCACTTGTCCAAAGTTTCAGGTCATAACGCTTCATGGTAAGGCGCTAGCAGATCGGCGGTCCAGACGGCACTTTATCGATGGTGCACAAAGAATTCTCGACTCCTTGGCCTTCGGGACCTTGCTCAACGGGGACGCATCTCTCCTGACGTCCACATGGAGCGCCCGATCAATGCAATGAGACCATTCCGACCGCTTTCTCACCTTTAAGGTCGGGGGGGGTCCAAAATTGTGGGTGCAACTTCCAACGACTACGATCAAATCACCCAGATCAACAACATCGCACGACCCGCGTCATCCTCAACCGCTCTGTGATTAAGCACGCGTGGGACCCTCTCCCGTCATATCATTTTCCAACCACCTTTCTCCCATTGACATGTGTCATCTTTCCACCTCTTTCTATGGTCTACGTAGCCTCCTCTTTTCTCATCATCCATATATCACCCGCCACGCATTTTCCTCCTTCCACATCAACCTCCTCTTAAAAGTATCCATCACATCGATCCTTCCTACTCTTTCACCTATCGCATCTCGCCATGTGCTCCGAATATCTTCTCTCCGCCGTCACGGCCCCGCCGCCCGCTCGCTATTCCACTGCTCACCCCGCACATCCTTGAGCCAGTCGGTTATTCCAGTTGGCCGCGTGAGATGCCCTCCACATCCCTAAATGTCGAAAGGTCCGGGCCGCTTCAATCCCAAGAAGAAGTTATTAAAGAAGTTGGCGGTATTGGATATCACCCGCATAATGGAAAGCACGGCCTTGAATTTAAGGCATGTCGATTCGCCGTTGAAATTGTCAAGAAATTAAGATTGCGTCTGACATAAATTGCACAATCTTTCAGATGTTGATCGTCAGGTCATGCAGACGCAATGCTTTCCATGCATTTTCTTGGTTCCACCGCTATTGTTGTTTCTGAGTATGTAGGCATTTTTTCCATTTTTATATCTATCGATGGTAGAGCTGCTCATGATCAGAAAGTTTCAATATACTCTGGTTTCCTGGTTATGTTTCTGTGTTTGAGATTTCTTGGCTTATAACAAACAACTTCCTTTCTCTTCCGTCTCTCGCTTCATCTTTGCCAGAGGGTTCATACAGCTGAAGGATTCACGGGACTTAAAACTTTGTTACATAAAGGACGGTTGTGGCATCTTTGGTATTCTCTCGCATGGTGTTTGAATGTAAAAGATTTCGTGTTCAATACATTTCTTCTTCAAATATGATGAACCTCGGATGTTTATTATGATCTTTGCATTCTTCTGCATAAGTCTTCCAAACTCATCACCCTTTACTACTACTCACTTTTGAGTTTATCGAGACCTCACTCGCTCATGCATTGCCTGGTCCGGATTTCCTTCGAAGGACACGATGTCGCTTTTGAATTTTCCATTTGATCACCCTTTAAAACAAACCGTGACATTAAAACTGATGGGCTTCGGGCTCTCATTCGCTAAATCCAGGAGGACTTCCTAACGCTAACATTTCGCGCCGTTGCCGGGACGGTTGAAGATTTTCCCGGGCGTAACGACAACGCACTAACTGATTTCCTCGGTATGCACCGATCAACTTGAAGATTGCTACCGCACCTCACATCTAATCAGACGACTCACTGGCAACCCGCTCTATCAATTGTGGCTTCGAGGGCACACATCGAGGTCAAATCCACATTTGCCTTTGCCACATCAGAAGAAGACTTGGAAGGTGCTGTGAAGGGAAAGAGAGTTGTGAAAGAAGTTTTTGTTGATGAAAAAAGGTAATACACCCTCCCCTTCACAGGAGAACTCCATTTTCTTATTCTCGGTTTCCTAGTCGTCCTTCCTCCGAAGTTTCCCATTTTCTGAACTTTGGGGTGTTCCTCACGAAGTTTCTCCTCCTCGGTTTAGTATCAGAGGGAGAGATACTAGACCAGGAGGAGAAAAACTCAGCAGGAACACTCCTCCTTTGATTACTACTGCCGCATTTAGAGAGGCACTGCATATCTGCCAAGTCCCTTTTGACTTCTCTCTGCTTCCCCCACATCTCCTCAAGGGAGGACCTCTCTTCCTCCTCACCGCTCTCATGCCCTTCCTCCGAAGTTTCTCCCTACCTAATATCCCTATGGCATCCATCCTATTCAGATGGGGATTAGAAACAGCCATAGGAATATTAGGTAGATATGCTCCTTTAATCCTAACACATCCTATGAACCCTCTCCCCGCTGGAGACTATTTGAAATACATGCCCAAGTTCAAGGGGGACATAACCACATAAGAGCACTTGGCTGCTTTTTATAGCTATGCAGATAAACTCAATATTGAGAATGAAGATGACTGGATGAGAGTTCGTGGTCTCAGAGCTTGATGGTGGAGGTCAGAATTGGTTCACAGTGGACCGGGTCTTTGGATCTATTGTTGGTATTGATGCTCTGGATAATACTTTCCAGACAGTGTGGGGATAGAAAAGATTACATATTACATGACTGAAGCTAGTCTAAAGCAGAAGGAGAGTCTCACTGAATTTCTCCAAAGATCTAACAAAATGTATACAAGATTCCCGCAGATAAAGCCTTCAAGCCTCTGCCAAATTTCATATGCTAGTGCATTTGACCCCGATTTTCATCAGATTAAGAGAAAGGAGAGTCACCTCTTTAGCTCGTGAGATGCAAGATGAAGCTATAGAGGTGGATTCCAACATGTTAGCTGCTGACATGTATCATTAAGAAACCAAAGGCCGACGTAGATAGAATAAAGGGAAAATCAGAAGCTTCGGCTTCTGACTCTAACGTCTCTGGCCCATCACTATCCCACCCTACAGTAAGCGAGCTGACACAAGTAATGAACTTCCTTAAAGAAAAAGTGGAGATATTGAAGGTGGAAAGGAGGCATGTATACGGGCCTCGCATCAATCGGTACTAAAGGAGGTTTCGTACATTCAAACAATTTGCTCTCCAACTATGCACAAAGAAAGAAAGAGACAGATGACTAAGAGTTCGTGCTCCTCTACAAAAATTTTGTAGCCGGCGAAGGAGGGAGAAGCAAACGAAGCCTCGGTTTTAAATTCACAGCAGAGGTCTTCCCTTTCCTCATCTCACCAAATCAGCATATGAAGAGTTACTCATGGATGGTCGGGCTGAATCTAACTCAAAGAAGTGACAAAACAACACAAGGTCGCAGAGGCAGATAACTTGAGGTTCCACAAAAAAAATGTAAGCAGCACCTGATTTTCTTGAGTCATCCATCAGAGCAGAGAAGCCCGCCGACGAGGTAATGACCATCATGCAGGCAGAAGGCCCAACCTTCTCCTCATCATTCAAAATCATTCTGATATTAGAGAAATCTAAAGCCCACATCTTCCATTAATTTTGAGCATGAAATCCAAAAGATCGGAATTACCGTACCTCACAATCGGAAGTTAATCAAACATGGGAATTCAAAAAACGCTTCTAACTCCGCGAATTTCGCCTTCAGCCTTTCCATGATTGCATAAACCTCTCCAAGATGGCCTGCAGTGGTCCTAGGTCCATGGTAGAAGACATAGATGAATCATCCCTCCTTCTGCACTTCAACATACATGATAAAGTGTTTCCATAATTGCCTAATGGATTCGGGGCTTCCCACAACCTCATGCCTAAAGTTGCGAGGAGTTAGGATTAGAAGTCAACCAGAAGCTATCACATCTCTACTCCTTTGACTCAGGGAGCGCTGCTTCAGGGAAAGACATAGACTGTGGTTTCCCTCAAGCCAGCCTACCCATGCATGGTCATGATATAGTAGCTGATGTCTCCTCTAAGTTTGGCATGCCGCTGTCACAGTCCATTGGCAGACTTGGAGGGACGTTACAGATTGATCTCACGTATGCCACTATCCCGGCCTTTTGGGGGGAACATAGGAGATTGTATAGAGAAGCCCAAATTTAGCCTACATAGTCGCTGGGATGAAGCAAACCCCACTAATCATCCCATTTATGCTCTAGACACTCAATTTAAGATCTAGCTTATTGCAGGTCACCAATGAGCCTGAGCCCCCCTTTGCAAATCAAAAAGCAGCCCATTATTAGTCGATGCCTCCAATCACCTCTCTTTGGAGGATGTTCTTTGATGGAGCCTCTTCCAAAGATGGTGCAGCACGAGTGGTTTCTTTCAAGTCCCTTCTCGCTGTGAAACCATATCATACAAGCCGGAATTCGAAGTAACCAACAATGTGGCGTAATATGGCTCGGTGTTGGGATTGAGGGCTGCACAATAAATGGGAATCAGGGAGATGGCTGTGTTCGTGGATGCAGAATTAATTATCCAATAGGTTAAAAACATCTATCAGACCAAGCACCTTCGCCTCAAGAATTACAGGAACGCAGGTATGGATCCGATTGATAGTTTTTCCTCGATTTTAACATTTCTTCATTCCACGGAACAAATGTCAAAATGACTTTCAAGCCTTCACTTAGTTTGTTCGGCTCTGCCAACTATCGCCTGCAGGTGAAATAAGATACGCACTTCCGCGCTGCATAAATGTCGAAGCATTGGAAGGTTTTCAAGATGATCAGAAATTGAGAAATTCCTCCGCCCCTCATGATTTCTCTACATTACGATATAGATGAAGACCGACGGTGAGCCCGCCACCCTCGGGAGTTGTTGAACAAAGTTGTTGATCACCAAATTATTCAACTGCCGGGCAATCATATACCACGGGGTCTCATCCCACTAGAAAGATTGTTCAACGGAAACGATGTGTCCAGAAAGTTTTAATTTCAGTGATGATGCTCGAGCACGATCGATTGCAACCTAGGCACACGAGGAGCCCAAGTTGTCGTAGTCATGAATTTGACCGAGAGCAAGGACTGATATATTAAGTTGTCGAGGGAGTTCGGGCCGACGGTCAAGATGGATCTTACTCTAAGACCTCAACATATGACAATACCATTGATACCAAAATCCCACCAAAGAGGAGGCTAAGTTGTTTGCTGTCGAGGCAACAAATCCAACGCGAGCTAATTGCCATGGAAAGGGAATAGTAAGTCGCTGATGCTCAAATCATAGTCCCTTGAGATACTCTAGCTGGGAAGCCAATTTGGTCCTGAGAAAAGAAGAAAGGGAGAAATCGACTGTGGTCTATCAGAACTTAAACAGAGTTCAAGATGACACCGCCCAACATGGAGCATATATTGCAGAAAGTTACCGGTGCACCTAGGATATCTATGATTGATGGCTTTTCCGGCTATAATCAGATATCATTCATGCCATAAGACAGAGAAAAGACAAATTCACCATGCCTTGGGGCACATTCATGTATGCCAAGATGCCATTTGGGTTGATGAACGCTGAGCAACGTTTCGCCGAGCTGGCGACATAGCCTCATCAGTGAAAAATATGTTTGTGGTAATTTATTTAGATGACATAACAGTCTTCCAAGACTTATATTGAGCACCACTCCCACTTAAAGAAGGTTCTCCTGAAGTGCCGCAGTTCTACTTTCCTCGAATCAAGAAATCATTACATTGTTTGCTATGTAAGAGGGAAGTTGTCAGCCATATAGTCTCAAAGCAGAGGGAGTGGGAGAATTGATCCCTGATGTGGTAGAGGCACCAGGCCCTCGCTTACTCCCGTGATCCAAAAAGAGGTCCAAGCATTTTGGGAAGGATTAATTTCGAGGAGGTTTATCTCAAATTTTGTTGAATTGGTAAGCATCACATCCATGCTCAGGAAGGGCCGTGAAATAAAATGGACTGCCGAATCCAGAGAAGTTCTTTGACCAGATACAAAGAAAGCATTAATCGAGGTTCTTGCAGGTCGATCAGTCCAGATTATTCTAAATATTTTATGATATTTTCTTTGCTTCCTTTGACACAAGAGGCAGCTGCCATGTTGCAGAAAAATGACCAAGGACAAGAGCAGCCCATTGCCTACTTCATCAAGGCATTGAGAGATGCGAGTCTGAATGTAATCATGGAGAAGGTGCTTATGCCTTGGTGAAATCAAAGCTCTAGGTCTATGTTCTACACTCAAAGATCATAGCATATGTCCTTCAACCTCGGGTGAAGGGTTATCTGCATAAACTGTGACGAGACTTAAAGAAGGCTAAATGGATCGGGCCAAGATCCTAGAATTTGACTTGGAGATTGGGCCTCCACCAAGCTAATCATCATGTGGTTTGGGCCAAGCTCCTGTCCGAATCCAATTATAAAGCCCTTGAGATCAATTTTATCAATGAGCAAAGTGAATCATCCAACAAAGGTTTCCTAGGCATCGTACCACTAGCAACATTCTCCTGGTACAAAGATATCTTGCACTTCCTGCAGGAGTTGAGACTCCCCATGGGATGGAAAGGCAAGGTAAGAGCCTAAAGCTCAAAGCCGCTGGCATCGCCTTATTGGCCAAGCTTTGTATTGGAAAGACCCTGTGGACATTATTGTTGTGTCTGGACCCACAGCAGGCCCAGAGGGTTATAAATGATTTCCATAGTGGTCTCTCAGGAGGCCATTATTTTGGAAGACCACAGCCCACAAGATCCTCCTCGAGATGGGCAGTACCATCGGCCCACCTTATTCCCTGATGTCCGCAGGGAGATTAGAGCTTGTATCAAATGTCAATTCTCGTGGAAGCAAAAGAAACCAAATCCCCGCCATTGAAGCCGGTGGTCTCAAAGACTCCTTTTCAAAGAAGGTGGGGACTGGATTTTATCGGAGAAGTTCATCCTCCTCAAGTGGTCAGCACCGATGGATTCTAATAGAAACCAACTACTTCACTAAATGGATAAAAGCTATCCCCACAAGGACTACTTCTCACAAAGTAATCATCACTTTCCCCGAGACATCATAGCCAGGGTTTGGCTTGTCCAGCAAGATTGTCACCGACAATGCCTCCCCATTTCAGTCCGAGCCTCTGATCAAATTTTGCAACAAGCTTAGATTTCACCGATTCATTCCACTCTTACCATCCTCGTGGAACGGACCGCGTAGGTTCTTCAATAAAATCTAATCAAGCTCATCGTGTCGATATTAGAGGATAATAGGCACCGGGGACTCAAAGCTCAATTTGCACTTTGGGCCGATCGAATGACAACGAAGAAATCCTTGGGTATCTCACCCTTCCAACTTGTCTATGGATTGAGGCCGTTTTCCCCCACTCAGCTTGCTCTGCCTGCGGGCAAATCTCTCCAAGACTTGGAGGGGGAACCTAATCATGTGCTCAGAAGAATCCATCAAATGGTGGAGGTGCAACAAATCAAAGAACGGGTCCTAGACAGAGCTTACAACCGTCAACGGAAGATCAAAATGTGCTTTTGACAGGAAATGCAAGAAGAAAGAGTTTGAGCAACGTGATCTGGTGCTCAAGTGGGATGACCTGTGCAGGACAGGGGCAAGCATAGTAATTTTGATTCCCTCTGGTTCGGGCCATTCAAGATCCTTGAAGCATTTTCAAACAAATACCCTACAGGTTGTAGGATCTCGAAGGCAATGAAGTTTTTAGTGGGCCCCAATTAATGGGCATTTTCTAAAGAAGTGCTTTTCAGAGCCGCAAATGCTCTAAGCTTCATTTTGTTTGTAACACGTTTTTGTTTTTGTTTTGTTTCCAAACTAATAAATGAATCCATAACCCAACAAAAGAAGGAACTTAGTCTACGAAATTTTAGAGCATCACGCTGTGGACGAATCTATCCCCCAAGGAGCCAAATGTTAGTGATATTTCTTGTATAGGGGGGGGTAGAACACAAAAGAAAGGGGAAAACCCACTTTGTCTGAAAGTTTTTAAGCGATAACGTCACGCAGCAGCCAGGCGACCAGCGCGGGTTCAGATTTGGCGTGTTCGTGACGACAAATAAGATGTTATCTCGACCTCCTTGCCTTTGACTCCATAAGGGGGTCCGAATCGTGGGCGATTCTCGAGCCGCCTAGACGAAGCCACTGATCAACGTCATCGAAGACTATTCTGGACCCCCCGCCTTTCTACCTTAAGCCGAGGGGGTCCGGAATTGTGGGTGCAAAGTCTAACGACTATGATCAGCACGATCAACTGAAATCACATGAACGGCATTATCATCTTTCAAATGCTTCGCTTAAGTACGCGTGGCCCTCACCCCGGCCATATATCATTTCGACCATCTTTCTCCGATTGGATATGTGTCATCTTTCCACCTTTCATGGCTCCACGTAGCCTCGCTTTCATCATCCATATATCACCTCGCCACCACATTTTCTCCCTTCCACATCAGCCTCTCCCTTAAAAGTATCCATCACATCTATCCTTCCTACTCTTTCACCTATCGCATCTCGCCTTTCATGTGTTTCCAAATATCTCTTCCGTTGTCACGACCCTGCCGCCCGCTCCTCAAGGTCTCCACCTTCCGCTGTTCACTTCAAGACATCCTGGAGCCACCATTGTTCCGGTGGTTGCGAGATGCCCATCCCGGAATGTCGGTTGTCCGGCCGCTCAATCCTACAGCGCTTATGAGCAGCAGGTGGTTAGATATCACCAAGATTATCGGGAAGCACTACCACAGAATTTACATGACTACGCTGAAACCGGCTACAATTAATATTGCGCTGACATTAGTTAACACATTTCAGATGTTGACTATCGTAAGCCATGCAGACACAATGCTTTCAATGCATTTTCTTGGTCCCACAAGTATTGTTGTTTTGAGATATGTAGGCATTTTTGCCATTTTTGTATCTATCGATGGTAGAGCTTGGCTCACGAACAAAGTTTCTCAAATACACTTTGTCTCTTGGTTATGCCTCCGTGTTGATATTTCTGGCTTATAACAAACAACTTCTCTTCCATCTCGTTTCATCTTTGCCAGAGGGTTCACATTGAAGGATTCACGTGGACTTAAAAATCTTGTCGCGATAAAGGATTTTTTTGCGGCACCTTTGCATTCTCCGGTACATGTGTTTGAATGTAAAGGATTTTTTGTTCGAATACATTCTTCTTCGGCCCAGGATGAACCTGATGTTTATTATGGATCTTTTCATTCTTCTTGCATAAGTCTTCCACATACTCACCCTTTTACTACTTAATTCACCTGTTTGGAGTTTATCGAGACCTCACTGCTCATGCATGTCGGGTCCGTTTCTGAGTTGACACGATGCTGCTTTGAGTTTTCCTCCATTTGACTTCACCCTTAAACAAACCATGATATTGAACCTGGCTTCGTGTCGCCTCGCTAGCAATCCAGAGTGACTGGTCGCCAACATTATCATGTTTTAAAATGGATTAATTAGGGTTAAATCATGGCATCTAAATAATTGTCCACTACCACTGCCACATCTCGCTTTCATCATGTTGTTCTCCTTTCAACAGACCAATCACATCTAATTTCTATACGCGCTCGCTATTAAAAATAAAAATATAGACTTAGCTTAATCCTAAGCTTCAAGCGCCTTAATCAACACACATATTATTATTTTTTAAATCACATAGTGTGGAGCGTTGGTAGGGCGTACTTTGTTAAAGAGCTTGGTCTAAGGTGGAGGTCCGTGGTTCGGGCCCTCTAATTTTACCCATTAAATTTTCATTCTCCTATATTATTCAACTTTAACTAATTAGTTTTATTTAACTTTATTAATTAGTAAAGTTTGATTAAAAGTTAATTAAAATATTAATTAAAACTAATTGGAATTATTAAACTAATTCATTTTATTTATTTTTTTTTTTAAAACCATTATATCCGGATTGGGGCCACCTTTATACATTTTCAACTTAAACTAAAAATAAATAAAAAATTATATATATACATATAAAAGCAGTGCACCCTATAAATAATTACCATATAATATTTATGACTCCATTTAAAATTAAACCAAATTTTTGTTTATAAAATAAAATAAAAACTAGGTATAACAACGTGGGATCGATGCTACCTGTGGTTTTGCATGCGCCCACGTGTCTCTTCGGCCTCCCCGGAATCCATCTATCTCTCCCTCAGACAGCGGTTCAAAGAAGAGGCCAACTTATCACATATTCAAGTTAATGTAAATACAGCAAAGTTGGTCAGAGAGCTTTGGGAGCTTCTATCATCTTTCCGTGATGGGATTCCTAAAATCTCCGGCTTGATATCGCTTTGGAGTGTGAAGTAGATGGTGATCTGTTGTGTATCTCTCCTTTATGGGGTGGTCTATGACATATCTGATTAGAACTGTGAGGTTCCATCCACTGCCTATTTTGTTGGTTGGTTGCCTGCTATTTTTCATGGTAGTGGAGTATACTCTGGATCTCATTTTCATTTGGATTATTGAGAAAGTATGGCGAGACTTATTCAGAAAGAGTACTAGCGACCTTGAGGTCTCAAAATCCTCCATTAATAGTAAGAGGGTTTACCTCCGATGCGTTGTCTACCGCAAAGATCAAATCTAGCGAAGTCGGTATTGTTTCAGGAATCCCAGAACATCATTTACGCAGAAGGGTAATAATATATTCCCCTGGCCGGACAGATACACAAGAAGGTTCTGGAAAACTTGGAATATGGAAAATCAATTTTGTGTCAACACAAAAGTGGGAGAACCCATTGATGGGATGGACATCAACAGGTGATCCATATGCAAATGTGGGAGAAGCTGGGCTTTATTTTAAAAGCAAAGAAGCTGCTCAAAGTTTTGCTGAGAAACATGGCTAGGAGTATGTGGTTAAGGATACCTACTGGCTCTCAACCATATGATGTGGATTTCATCTGGACACAGAGTCTCCATGATTTATTGCAGGAGAGACCTGCATTGAATACGGTTTTAGCAACAATGAATACGGTTTTGTGGGTATGCTTTGTTTTGGGTATGAATAAGGTTACACTCCTGTGCTTTTTTCTGGCATTTGGGTGCTGGATTATATATTGTTATATGAGTTGTGTTGTGGAGGCGTGGCTTGGGATTGTACAACTGCCTACACAAGACTTTTCATGTTCACACGCTAAAGGCTTTGGTCATTTCGGTTTCAGAAATCATAACAACTCAACTTTCCAGCAGCGTTATCTCATAAATGACAAGTACTGGCTGGGCAGAATGTATGGGGCCTATCTTTTATTATTTGCAGGAATGAGGGTGGGCTACTGGCTGGGCAGAACGTATGGGGCCTATCTTTTATCATCGTGAGTGGCGAATGAAGTGGCTAATTCCATCTACTATCAAAATGAGTAATATGACTAGAGATATTATATGCATTCTGCATCTTCATGCTTTACATTAAGGCTTAAGGCTCTGGTGAATTATTTGAAGATTCTGTATCAATTACGTCATTAACTATTATTTGGAAGTGTAGAAAATGGTTTTTAGAGTGGCTTTAGAGAACGAAAAAAAAAAGAATTGCATGAAAGCCGTTGCAGCAGTAGAAGGAGGCATGAATCTCCATTACCTGCTTCCTACAGAATATTTTCTCACCATTTACTATATATTAGTTATATGCTCTTGGCTTACTTAATGTCAGCTTCATGCTCGCTTTCAAGGAGTCTCATAGCGTAGATGTTGGAATGGGCTAGCTATGCTTGGTCTTTATTACTGTCCCTTATAGAATACGCCATGAGTGTGGTGAGAGTGCTATGACTCCACAAGCGCCATATCCCATAGAGGTGAAGGCAAGTGTTTGTTGTTGGGTTGCTTCCAGGGTTATAGTTCCTTCTTTTCATTACTTCTTTCTTTGTCGTAAAGTTGCTATTCTCCTCGGAGACGATTCGGTTACTTCGGATTACAGAGGCGATTCGGATTGTAGAGGCGAGGATGACTACTGCGCAAGCAGGATCAAATGATCGGCAATTAGTGTTAATAGTCGAAGGAACCGCAGCCCTCGGTCCATCCTGGCAACTTCTGCGTGACGAGTATATCGAGAAAAATTTGAGGTAACATAATTTATCCGACCTTCACATTTTTTTCTCGGCTCATCCAGGTTTTCTAAATTTCATTTTTTTTCTGCGGGCGTAGAATTATGATTCATGTTTCAACCTGATTTCGTTTTAAAAGATTTCATTTTCCTCACTACGCTGAAGTTTCATGTTCATAAATGCTAAATTACTTCAAAATGTCCAACCTAGAAACTTTTAGAGACTTTTCCACTTGAAATAAGTAATTAAAATAGGCATTAAAGAGGGTTTTGAACTGTAGTCTGTTGAAGTTTAAGTATAACTTGAGGGGCTTTGACTGGATCAAGTATGTTCTTAGACAAATGTGCTTGTCTCATACATACTATTTTGTAGTACAGGCCAATTTACAGGTAGTTAACCTAGATGAAGGGGCCAATGCATATAAGCTATTATTTTATTTTTATATATAAGGGGCCAATGCTCTATTTTATTTTTATTTTTAGCTAAAGTCTCTATGTTTTATGTGTTTATGTGCAAAAGCTGTTGCTGCATGGGAGTTTCAAAAGAATGAAACTACTATTTAGGCTCCCTGCCCATATTTGAAACTGTGGCCTGATACTGCTTGTAGTGCTCAATTTAATTATAACAACCACACTTTAGAAATTGCATAGTAAATTAAAAATTTACTCAAAATTCACTTAATCTAGCACATTCAATCCAATATTTCAATAAATAAAATTTACTAACAATTTACATACCTCACTCAGATGCTATCCGCCGCTTGATGCTATCCGCTGCTTGAACCCGACAAGCCCTCTTAGGACACCCTTAAACCAAACAATTCTACCGACAAGTAATGCTTAGCCCTAGGACATCACTTGATGTCCTAGCCTCCTGAGCCTAAAACCTCAAGAGGCCCTGCAGTAATCAGAATCCCACTGTAGATTTCACTCTCCAATCCTCCAAGCTCTCTCAGAGAATTCCCTCCCTGCCTCAGAATTCCCTTCTCCCGTCTCATAGAATTCATGAATGAATGAATGAAGTCCCTCCATAATCCTTCTCCCCCTCCCTTTATTCCTCCTCCTCTCTCAATCACTCTCCATTAACTCCCACCTAACTATTTATTACACTCATCCCATTCGTAAAGGCCTTATCCCTTTATTAATTGTCTTATCCCTTATTTAAATGTTTCCTTTTTACGTATTGGTTACGTTATACCCCTATGGGATACGTGAATACGTAACCCCATTTAACATTATATTTTATTTTCCCCCCTTTGTTTAATACTTAATTAATCAATTAATTAATTAATAAACAAATTAATCATTAACCATTAATTAAAGAGTTAATCATACTTAAACTAATCATAGTCAAAATTAACTAATTAATAACAGATAATTAATTAAGGTTATTTAATAATTAATTATAGTTTAGCTAATTTTTAGGATTATTTATTAAATTATTCATATCAATAATTAATGGTCGTTACATCATTCCAATAAAATATATCTTCTAAGGGGAGGATACCTTTCGGTAAGGGTCCGTCATCTATATAGATGATCTCAATATTGTCATTTTTCGCTAATAGATTTATCTGGGCCTCTGAGATTTCAACCTCATTTTGGAGAAAGCATAGAAGTTGAATTTCATTATAAAAAACTTGTCAATGTTCTATTTTGTTGGGTAATGAGGGTCTGTAATTTAGTTCCACCTTGTAGAGACCAATTTCCTTGAAAAGTTGCTCGCTGGAAGTGGAGACAACAAGGATGTCTACTAAATGATTCTCTTCCCTAGGGATGGCTTCAATGGAAAAGTTGTCAAACTTCTTTATGGCTCCCACAAGAAATCCATCTACTATTTCAACCTTATATTTTTTTCAACGAATTTCTTGTTAACTTGTGAAATGATTAAATAAGCATCCAATTTTACATGTAGTTTTTGTCCAGGTTAATACCTAGGATAAGGGATTCATACTCGAAAATGTTGTTCGTGCATTTGAACTCAAGCATGTATGAGAAAAGGGTAGTCTCGTTATCTAGTGATCTTAAACATGTCCCTACACTCTAACTTGTGCTTGAGTGCACACCATCGAAATATAAGCCCCAATATCCTTCCTTATTTTCCTCATCGAGGAAAAGGGAATTTTCCAAAATGAATGTGCTGCCAATTCTCTCTTCTGGAACCTGATGGGTTATATTGACGTGATCCACACCTCCTTCTCTTTTGGTCTTGATTGGGGAAAAAGATTCCTCCTCACCTTTGATGACATCAAAATCTTTTTATTTCTGAGGTTCTGTCAAGATTTATTGAACATGTTGCAAAACTTCTTCATCTTGTTTCTTGACTTGTCTACTTTCAACCTCCAAAATCTCACTTTTTGGGAAAAGTGTACTTCTTGGTGTTACCTCCTTTTCTTTTCTTAATAGGTTTATCATGCAACAAGTTTCCATTTTAGATACCTTCTCTCATTCCCCTTATAGGTAATTTCTGACATCAAGGGGAAAATCTAGTGAGACAAAGTCATCAATCTGATTGATTTGAAAGGTCTCTTCAAGACATTCTTCCTCTTAGCATGATAGAGGATGTTATGTTTTCTTTATCTCAAACACTCTTTCTTGAGCTTCAAAAAACGTTGTAGGGTGTTTCTCAATTAAAACCCCATATGGGTCTTTGCTGGTTGATATGTAATACTTCAGGATAGTACCCTAGGAAGGTTTTAATTCTTAAGGGAAAATCCTTAAAAGGGTGTTGAATCTATCATTGAAATATGTTATACTTTCCCCTAAATTTCTCTTGTAGTTGTAGAGTTGATCATAAAGGGATTGGTAGTCTTTGTTCTTTCAAAATATTTGGTAAAACATTCTCGAAAGAGATCCAAATTCGTGATTGTTCATGGGAGAGTACTATGATACAACTCCTTGGCTTTTCCAACAAAACTGTAAGAGAAAATTCTCATCAGAACATCTTCATGTTGGTCATAAGCTTCCAAAGCGCAGAGGAAGAAATCTAAGTGATATTCAGTCGTAAAGAGATATTCTCCTAAAAATATGGGAATCCAGTCTTTGAAATCCTTTGTGAGTTTGTGAGGAGATCCATGGATATTTGTCATGTCCAAAGGGTTGAACAAATATGTTCCCCATGTTTTCCATGTATCACTTGGCGAAGTGAGAACGGTTGAGAGTGGAGGCATGGAGGTAATATGTGAGGATGGAGGGCTAAGAGAAGTAGATGGATAATCATGAGAAGTGGGAGACAATGAAGTATTAGACCTTTTGGGTGAGGGTTCATGACATTTGGAAGGTTTTTTGGCGGTAGGGTAATTCCCACTTCGGGTATTTGCCATAATGGAGTCATCAGATAAGATTTAGGGAAAGCTTATCAAAGGTGGAAAGGAAATGTCCCTTGGGTGGATTTTCCAGGTAAGCTAGGTTAAAGGATTTGGGATAGCTTGCCAAAGTTTCATTAGGGTTCGGAAGAAGATTCAAAATCCTCCTCGAAAGCGACGCAAAAATGTTATCGCAAAATTTGTAGTTTGCGAAAAGCCCAACCCAACCACCAAATGATGACAACTAAGAGAGAAATTTCCCACTTTCACCTTAGGTAGGTGTTCTCATCACTTTAGAGGTGAGGTAGTCACCTCAAGGTGGAATCCTGGTGACCTACGGGGGATTGAGATGGAAAAAGTGATGTATGAACGGATGCCCCTATAGTTCAAGTTTATATATGGAAAAGGGAGCTTGGTAATGTGTCTTGAGATTTGATTAAGGTTGTTAATGCTTTGAGTGACTTGCAAAGAGATAATACCTGCCCGAGACACAAGGAAAACCAATATATAATGCAATATAATAAATTGGACAAAAATGTTAAGATTGGTGTCCCTAATAGAAGTTGTTATCAATAGTATATTTCGTCAATGCAATGGCACAATAATCTAGTAAACAAGTGCTAGAAATCAAGTGAAATATGCAAGAGATAAACTAGCTAAACACTAGTGAAACTCAAGATTCAAAGACCAAGATACTAGCATGAAACATTAAGGATGTTTTAAACACTTTATGAAGCAATATAAATCATCCTTAATGTTGTAACAAATAAATTATTACAGAAATAAAATAAGCCACTAAAATTCCCCCAAACTTTGCCAAAAAGTGAGCCATGCCAAGTAGTATAAGTGTGCAAACATTGGGCAATTTTCAATGGTTCATTAGAGAGTTATTGAAGAAATTAGAATAGGGTTTATGCAAACCTAATGGCTGAAAATGAATGTTTGTAACAACATAAAAAAACTACCCCTCTAGAGGGGAATCCCTAGTGGTTGAAAGGTTCTCATGATGATACCCCCTTTCTCTCAGTTGTGCAAATGAGAGCCACAACCATTGTTAGGATATTTAGACACTTAGGAGTTAGTTAAGATCTACTTGGTCTAATGTGTCATTAGGTAAAAATGTGTTTCTTAGTGTGTTTCTTTATTATGCATTAGTATGCGTTTGTAGTTAGGAAATCTGACGATCATGATATGTTCTCGGCATAGAGTGATCTAATGGTTCATACTCTTCTCGATCTTAACGACCATTGATCTGTGGCTTAACATCTGATTGGTATGTTGTTCATGAGATTAAACCTAAGGATTAAATAATAATGCCAGGCATAAGAAATATAAAAGAACGTTTTGAAAGGTGATTTTTCTTCCGTTAGTTATATAAGAATTAATCCTCAAATGAAAATAATGACAGAACAAGACGGACGCCATAATTTGTCATCTAAGTCGATTTATAAAATCAAATAATGTGAGGGAAACTTACAAAACTGTTAAACAAAATGAGGCATCAATGCAAGATAAATCTTACCTTGTTCACAGTAGAAGAAATTAAAGAATGTGCCCTTGAAAGGATATGAGATACAGTAATCCAAGTAGCTCACAGGTCTTGTATTTACTTATAGAAAATACATAGGAAAAACTGCTTTCTTATCAAAAAACCGATAAAATGTGACTACATTAGTAGTACTACTAAATTGCAATCACTCACTTATCAAGGAATAACATAAGGGAAACTAGAAATATGGAATACAAGAGGAAAACATAACTCAAACTACACAAAAATTGGAATCCATGTCTGCACTTGTATTAATTCTCACAAAAGGAGAGTTCTGTCTATTACATTCGGCAAGAAGCAACATGTGTTAAGTATTCAAACTATGTATTTATACAAAAATGATCTCAATCCTAAGCGGTTAGAATTCTCCTCATTCAAAAATAGTAAATATTACAATATGTGAAATTTGAAGAGTTTCATTTGCATCTTCTTTGTCTCTTCGCCTGCTGGCAGAGATGTTTCTTCTTCTTATCCTCCAGCTCAGAAACAACTGGCCTCTAATCATGACCTGTGTGAATGGTATGCACACATTGTCTCATTTGTTCCCAGATGTGATGGCTTTTCCTTTCTCAATACACTGAACACATCTGCCTACGAACTGCACCACCAAACTAGAAGGCTATGTTGTGTTAGTCGCCTCAAAAGCATATAACTTATTTTCTATGTGAGGTGACCTATATTACATTATTTTGGTTTATAAAGATATAGACTGTAGCCACAGACTAGGATTGACTATCCACTTATTAATCTAGATAATGTCAATTTGTTTCAATTGCATAATTTCAGCCCGGGCTTCTTCCATGCTTGTCTTGGAATCAAGTTGATTATTTACTATATCAATTTTCCCTAGGGCTTCAGAGATACTATCTCTTTCAATGTCTAGTGACTCTTTGTTGAGTGAGGAACAAGCTTCTTCACAAGCTTTCTTCACTTCCCAAGATAAACTTTTACTTTCAACTAAATTGGTCGCCCAGGTTTTTAGTATTATATCACCTCGAGTTTGTTCTGAAAGAGACAATCTAGTGGCCCAAGCTACTTCATCCTTTGCTACTGATAAAATGACCTCCTGGAATGTAACTCAAGCTGCAATGGCCTCTCTCTCCTTTAGGTGAATGGTATTCAAAGAATGGTCTGCAACCCTATAATAGTTTTGAATAACGTCTACTTTAGTCAAAAGGTTTTGTTGGGTTGATTACAACTTCTCATGCGCCTCTATTTCTTGGGCTTGGAAAATCTCCATATCCACTATCGTTTTCTTAGTCAATTTTATTTCATCCTGCATTTGTTTGACCAACTCTTCCTGTTGAATGACCAATTCTCTGCTTGACTATGAATTTTTATGCATTTCATCAAGACTGATTTTAAGTTGTTGGATTTCCTGCCTGTTGCAGGCTCTGATCTTCTCAAAAACCTTATTCATATCATTTTTCACACTCTGTTCCACAATCTTTATTTGGTTTTTCAACTGTTTCACCAAAAGATCCTTCTACTTCATTTGTTCTGCTAGACTCCCAACTGAACATTGATTTTTTGTGGAAAAAGCTCCCAATGTGCCTACCACTTCCATAGAAAATTCTGCCTCCTCTAAATCTTGACCATCATATAGCACTCTGTGTATCTTGACAGTTGAACCCTCCTTTTGGTGTGTTTCTCTCTTTACTACAACCCTCCTCTTATTTTTGTAGAAGAAGTCGGAAGGGGGAATTTCTTCAACTGAAATAGAAGTGAGATACCCTATGAAAATGACTTTGGTATTTGGGTTCCCCCTACTAGACTATAAAGGAGTGACCCATTTGATAGGGATTACTATCTCTGTGGATGGTTGTTGCCCTATTGTGTTTGTAGCTGATTTTTCTGGTGTAGACAGTGACACATACAATCCTTTTTTAATCAAAGATTTGGCTTGAGATTTATTTTGATCATCTGGTGGATTTGATGATGCAGTATTTTCTTGCTGTGTCATAACCTCAGTTTTCTCCAAATTTTCCTGAATGTCTCGTCCACTGGAACTTCCTGTTTCTAATTTCTGGGTTGCAATTTCCTATGTAGATGGAGACGTCAGGGCTTCTCCCTATAAAAATTTAGGCATACTATTTATTTGGTGCCTTTGAAAATTATAGAACTCGACTAATTTGTCTAGAGCCAAAAATTGGACTCGGCTCAACACTTCCTGATAAGATCTTTCTCCTTAGAATATCTCATCTTGTGGGGAATATTCATGATCGTATATTTTTAGATTGTAAAGAGCCATGTGATTTCCCACGATCTTCTAGGGATCATGTTTCTTCAATTCAATATCAACAAGATTAATGTCTCCCAGGGCCGTGACCTCTACTTTTGAGTGGCCGAAATCTAATAATTAGAACATACCAATCTGCAAAGGAAAGGTGGGCCATAATTTTTTCTGCAATGCCTTTAGCTCTTTATTGATTCCGCCTAGCATAGTTTGATGTGCTACTTCTCTACACACCAATCAATATGGCATAAAATTTGGTAAGGCATGTGGAGGAACGAAACATCCAAAAACCCTGATATAAGAGAAATGTTCTTCAATGTACCAATATGTTATTTTTCCCACATTGGTCACTATCTTGTCGGAAAGCTTTGTAGGTGGGCACCCGTATATAGCAATATGCATTGGCACCACCACATAGTTACAAATTTCGTAGAATAAATATTTTTCTTTATCCTCCCACATCTTGGAGTGATAGAAGTGTATTGGTTCAGCGTTGGTCGGAGTTGAGCTCCATCCCATCAAAGGAAATGGATTCATGAAGCAAATGACATCCATAATATAAGAAGACATGTAAAATGGGGCAGGTTTCCCTTTGGCTTTCAATGACCGATATTCTATGATTTCCCCGACCAAATTGTCTAATAATATTTTGGCCCAATTGAAGGAATACCCTTTGCTACTATATGCATGATTGGCACCCATGGTAATAAAAAATGCGCACATTTTTCCTTCCCGAAAATCTAACATAACATCATGGCTACATACATCATGTGAGGCTCTAATGAGGCAACAACATATACACCATGGGTGTCTGCTCTATATTTCTCAGGATGTGAACACCAATCCTTGATCAAGTCAGGTAAGTTCTTTCCATATTGAGAACATTATTTTTTGTCGAAGTCCATTAGGAAAGTGACATTATAAATGTAATTGGGAACTAGAGATAATTTGTACATTACCTGAAAATGATCTGGTCAGAAAGACCCAACTACAACCTTTTGCGAATTGTAGATACTCCTGGTCGACAGGTCGACATTCTCCAACGCCCAACCAATCATATCATTATAAGGCATGAGCCTAGGTCACATTGCTACTTTATGTAGATCTGATTGAGCAACATATTTGTATTTTGCAGCCTGGGTTTCAATCACCTCGTCATCTGAATCATCTGAGCAGTTGATCAATTCATACTGTAGAATATCAAATATATGCATGCAGTTTTTCACTGTATCTATGGTTCTGGGTGAAGTGTCTGAGAGGACGTCTATGTTTGGGTTTGAGCTTGCACCAAACGCTTTAGCTTTTTTTTGTGGAGCCATGATATCACGTGTTTAGAACTCTGTTACCTGTTACAGGAAATGCACCAACTTCTTATCTTGCTCAAACTTTCTTTTCTGTGAAAATGCAAATGAAATTCAAACTTCAATATCCTTTTCCCCTAAATGAGTTGAGTTACGAATAATTTATTGACAGTGCATTCACTTTGCTTAATGAAAATATTTAGGTGGTGTTCGAAGATATTATTTGAAATGATTGTCGTAGATCGATTATTAATGTCATTAATGTCTGGTGGTTCATGATTAGAAGTTTTGACAAATAACATTTGAATTTACCAGACCTATGATTCAGTGAAAAATCAATCACGAGATAATCGTCATTAATGCATTAGTTAATCGCATTTATCGTTAAGTGTTTCTTCGGATTTTTAGACCTCGGGATTTTGGTAGTTGCTCGAGGCAAGATCCCCGAAACGTGAAATTGTGAAGTGATTAATTAATTTTAATCATGTTTTATCCAGTAAATAATCGTTCTTATCTTCAAGTATTTCAGGGCTTCATGCTTTGTGATATTTGAGCACAGTGTGTTATCACCCTAACAATTTTTATCAGGATCTAAAAACTTCTGAAGTTTAGCAAGATGTTATACCACAATAGAGGTGTGATAGTTTAGGGTGCTCAGCTATATTCCACGGCGTATGAACAAATGTAGCAGAAGTGGGAAGGGAGTAGCTCGACAGGCTGTCGATCTTGAAGAATCTCATATCTACGGTTGAAGCCTACATCGGACAAACAAATAGCATGGAACTTAACATCGCGAAGGCAGACTGGGGAAAACTACTCTAGTTTCGATGGGGAACGTGTGGTGCTCTTACACGCACATCGGGGGAGACAACGGATTGCCTGAAACCACTTTTCCTATGGCCCCGATGTCAAGTGGTTCAAAACGTCATGGTAATAGCTCGCGGGAAGGATGGCGGTTGGTCATATCACCTCAAATCACCTACCCAAGTACCTTCTCGGATGACATACCAAAAGGACATCGCTGCTTAACTAACTCGAGGTTCATCATTTGAAGTGGATTGATAAAGCGTGGCACACCAAGGTACTCTAACAGTATTTTTTTAGCAAAGTACACGAAACATCAAAATCTCAGATATGAATCATTTTATCCTATTCTAGGATACTGTCATCTTATGCGTAAGAAAAACAAGCTCGACCTGTGCTCCTGAATTCTGTAAACTCAAAGGGTGACCAAATCAAGGTCTCTGTGAAGTTCGAAAAACATGGATAATATCCATCAAAAGGCGTCTTGTGCAATTGGGTTCTCATCTAAGGTACCAGGAAGGTCAATAAGTAAGAATGAAAGATGGTTCTTCCAGATGCAGGTGACTAAATTTCATATCGAACCTGAAACTAAGACAGAGTCAGGAGTAAGATTAAACTCCGTTATAAGGGATCTTGTCATAAATGAACATGCAGACAACACCTACCACCCAGCCATAAAGGAGAAGGGGATAAAAAGGAGGAAATTAGAGGCCAAACCGAGATGATAGAGAGTGTTGGGGAAAATTTTGATTGGTGGAGTACCCTGGAGGGGGAAATCGCCAAGCTAAGGTGAATCCTCAGGTAAAATTTTGGTGTATTTCAGATAGTTTTGGACAGATGTCAGCTTAAGAGAAGGGAGTCCTGATATGACAGACCAATTACTAATGGTCCCTTTAAATAATACAACTGTTCTTCCTTTTTGTAACTCGTATCTGTTTTTAGAATTAGGAGGAAGTCAGAATGTTTTAAATTCCATATGAAAATCCTCTATATATGCTTGGCCTCATGAGTATAGAAGGGAGAGAAAAGAGGAGTCTGCCCTCTGTGCAGGAAAACTTTATAAATCTCTAGGGATGGAATGAATACATGGGTGTGGAGGCAGAAGTGCAAGGGCACAATTCTGGTGGTTCTGGACTCTATTGTAATTTTTCTGGGACTGAATTGAACACATATGCAGAAGCATTTTGAATTGTTTATAAAAATATTCTAATGGCTATGATATGAGTTTTGTCTTACTTAATTTTTTGTATTTCCTGTGATATTTTATTCCATATGCATTTTCTTCTATTTAAATTGGAGAGTTAAAGGCCCATAATTCATCTTGTGATGCTCTCGGCTGAAGCAATTTAAACTGTGTGTGTTTCTTCCTAACTAATTCAGAATTCATTTAATTAATGATCTGATGCAGTTACTTGTTTTCCCCCTTTCCTCTTACACTCTGCAAATTTAAATTTACAATTCAGATTCATTACCTCATTTAGCCTTTATCCTCTGGAGAGTTATACTTGCTGATCATTGTTTTCATTCATTTTCAGAAATTTTGACTCCATAGCCCTATGTGTTCCTCCCCTTCTTAGCCAATAACTTTATAAAAATCCCCAAAACAAATCAAATCTAGCCATCAGTGTCCATAGATATATCAAGTGACACGAGAGAGCCCTCTCTGAGTTGGGTAGGCTAGTGCCCCATCTCTAAAGTTGGTTGAAATAGTTACTTCTGTCGTTTGTCTACTCATCCGGACATAATTTATAGAGTGCTAACATAGTGGATGGAAAATATCCGAACTCCGAAAGTGAAAAATTATTTAATTAAGTATTAATCGAGATTAACTTGTTTAAAATGGGTTTAGCTTTTTGTTATCTATGTGTTTTGGGTGTCATCAAAACAACTTTACAGATGTTTCAACATGCCACTATTCGTAATGATGTGTCGAAGCTTAAGAAGGTATATGTGTATCGTGACTAGGATTCCTCAAACACTTTTCGAATATCGGGACTTTGGAGTTGCTACATGATGAAACGGCTGAAGCATGAAACTTTGAAACCCGAAACTCTAAATAAATGTTTAGAGGCTTGAATTTTATAACAACCAGGTGGCTCTGAAACATTCGGGAAAAGGGGAAATATTCGATCGATGGGAGAAATCAAGCAACAGTGGACCTTGTGTGTACCTTAAGGCTTAAAAGTGGAAAGATTTATCTTTTGGAAATCGACTTCTAACTTAAAGTGAAAGGATATGATAAATATTTAGGCTTATAATTTTAAAAGTGTTCCAACATGG
Organism: Picea sitchensis; assembly: GCA_010110895.2. Taxonomy (NCBI): domain Eukaryota; kingdom Viridiplantae; phylum Streptophyta; class Pinopsida; order Pinales; family Pinaceae; genus Picea; species Picea sitchensis. Next base: position 37,243 of record SNQJ01S0035055.1, on the reverse strand, counting down.
TCCATGATCTCTATTTAAAGAGCATGGAGGGTCATTTTCCGATGATCGATTGTGAGAAACTCTCTTGTAAAATCTCTCTGCAATCTTTTTATTTGCATTAATAAATTGCTCCAAGTGGCTGCATTGCTTGGGGTCGTGCATGTTTCCTCGTAGGGGTTTTACCACATGAAAACATTGGTGTGTTGATCTTTGATATGGTTATGTGAGTGGTTACTGAAGGTGTCCATCCTCTGTTAGAATACCTGTGTTGTCGAACATGGTATCAGAGCCTGTTTGAAGACCCTCTCCTGTTGTAGATCGAGATTGTGAAGCTGAGTTGACTCATCTCCATTTTATGTCATTTATGTACATTTATGGGCTGAGAGGACTATTCCATTGCATCCAGAGAACTTGTTTCATTCAAGAAAACTTTTCGTTTCTGTAACATACCCACTACCATAAATAAATAAAAATTGGTTGATTTCTCAATAATGAGAATCCCCGGAGCGTGTAGCAGCAAAATGTCAATCCCCGAGTCGCAGGTATTCTATTTACCTACCCGAATCTTTGTACATAACCGTGGTCTTATGTCCCTTTCCATTGGGATTTCTATTTTCAACTATCCCGACTCACTTAAATGCCAGTTAGCCTCCTAGGCTAAGCTCTTGGTTACATGGCCTCCTCTATATGACCATGGTCATAACTCCCATCGGAGCTATGGGGTTTCTAATGTCAAAATTCATTCACCCCCAAGACTCGCGATGCTTTGAATTTTGACGTGCTCCTTACGCATTAGATCCCCAGGCCAAGCCTGTGGTCCACTGCCTCTGTGACCGTGGCCTTACCTCCTTTCGAGGCTACTCCTATCGGAGTTTCGGGGTTTCCAATGTCGTAATTCACGAGTCCTCAGAACTTGCGATTCTCCGATCCCTGATATGCCCCTAACAAATTATCCCTCTAGGATAAGCCTATGATCCATGCGACCACTACCCCAGGACCATAGTCAAACCTCTACGTCGGGGTTTCGAGGTTTTCGATGTTGATATGCATACGCCCACGGGATTCACGATTCCCCGATTCCCGACGCGACTCTGCCTCAGCTAGCCCCCCCTTGGCTTAGCCCTGGACTGCGTGACTGTTACCCCATGTCCACAACCTTACCCCATCGGATTTTTCGTGCTTCGGGATTTCATAAGGGGTGAACCCCACATCCACAGGATTCCCGATATCCCGATGAACCAACCGCTTTCCTTGATTTTATCGAGAAATCGACACTTGCGCTATCGTGATCCACTGTCCTCATGGATCCCCGACTCCCAATCCCCGATGCCACCTGGTATTGACTCCTGCGAGGGTTGACCTTCCAACACCTGTCCTTTGCTCTGGCATCTATGGCCCATGCTCCTGTGGTGATCGGGAAATCGTGTATCAGGATATCGCGATTCCCATTGCACTAATTCATGGAACTCTTCAAGTACCGATCCCCGATACGGGGTGACACCTGTCCTCCACTATCTCTGTGGTCCACACGAATCCCTCATTGGGATATCGTGGATTGCGACATCAAGTTGCAAGAGTTTCTTTCTTCCGGAAACTTCGATGTCCAAACTCCGACTCTTTAGGATCTCTTGCCACGCATCCTCGCCGATGGACGGTTCAAAGCTTCCGTCGGGATATCGCGAATCACGATTCCAACATGCAAGAGGTTCTTGCCTCCGAGAACCCCGATTCTCCGATTCATGACTTTCTCGGATCTTTCGACACGTGTCCCTGCTGATGGACGGTTCTGAGCTTATCAGGATTTCGTGGATCGCAAATCCTGATGCAACGATCTCCTCACTCCTGGAATTCGCGATGGGTTGAATCCCGACTCCTGTCCTGATGTTTGACGCGTTTCCTTCCGAGATCAACAACTAGGATCCTTTCTCAGGATTTCGTGACCTACAAGGTCTCGATTCTCTTGACCTTCAAACCCCGATGACTCTGATATCCTGATGACTCTTCCGGGACTCCTCCTCTTGTTCACAGGGTTAACTCCCGTGTGACTTCTCCAGATCCGATGGTTGTCGGGTATCTATCCCAGATCTAACGGCCCAGACCACTTCTCATCTGCACGCCTTCTCCTTCATTTAATCTCTGCGCACCCTCTCCCGATCCAACGGTTGACGGGATTTCTCTAAGAGATCCGACGGCTCTGATGTCGCTTTTGGGAAATCTTCCATAACTTTATGGACAGGGAAATCAGCAGTCCGGATGTTCTCAAGGATCAAGGGGATATACGGCCTTAGACTCTTCACTACCCATGAATAGATGGGAAAAATCAGGTGGTAAAGCCTTTAACGCCCTACCTTCTCCTGCTAATCTAATGGTCAAGGGGAAACTGTAGATTTCTCGACGAATTATCATCCGTCGAATCGATATTCCTTCCTTGAGCTTCCATTTCAGGTTTTAAGAGGATCGTTCCTCCTCGTACAGGATTATTAAGACTTCCACCTTCAAGTTCATATTCCAGGTCCTGGGTAAATCTTTCCAAGAAGGGAAACTCTACAAGAGATCTATTCCGAGCTTTCCTAGATATGGGTGAGGGGAAGCAACTTCCCGAGAATGGGTTGGATGCCTAACATAGTTCAGCCTATGCATAGTTAGATTCAGTTTATCAATGTAAGTCATGCATGGCTTCCTCTATTATAAGCATATGCCTATTAATCATTATCCAAAACATTGCACAGACATTCTTACACAGGAATCATTTACACTTTCACAGGTCTATGAGAATTTACATATA